>VZQC01008360.1:790706-882645 GCA_009823505.1 Rhizomys pruinosus | reverse complement strand
TTTATTCCATTGGTCAACTGGTCTGTTTTTGTGCCAGTACCAGGCTGTTTTTATGACTATAGCCCTGTAGTATAGTTTGATGTCTGGTATAGCGATCCCCCCTGTATTGCTCTTTTCACTCAGGGTTGCTTTGGCTATTCGGGGTCTTTTGTTTTTCCAAATGAAATTGAGGATTTTTTTTCCAAGCCTGTGAAGAAATTCTTGGGGATTTTAATTGGGATTGCGTTAAATCTATACAAGAGTTTAAGTAGAATGGACATTTTTACTATGTTAATTTTCCCAATCCATAAGCATGGGAGGTTTTTCCATCTTCTGATGTCTTCTTCAATTTCTTTCTTTAAGGGTTTAAAATTTTTGTTGTAGAGATCTTTGGTGTCTTTGGATAGGTTTGTTCCTAGGTATTTTATTGTTTTTGAGGCTATTGTGAGTGGGAAGGTCTCCTTGAATGCCTTCTTCAGTTGCTTGTTGTTGGTGTAAAGAAAGGCTACTGATTTTTTTAGATTAATTTTGTATCCTGCCACTTTACTGAAGCTCTTAATCATTTCTAGTTTTCTGATGGAGTTTTTAGCATCCCTTAAGTAAACCATCATATCATCAGCAAAAAGGGATAGCTTGACTTCCTCTTTTCCGATTAAATGGAATTTAAAGGCATCTGTGAGCACTGTCCCTGAGTTTTTCTAATCCAGTATTTCATTAGAAATGAGTGGAGAAAGAGCAGTGAAAGATCCAGCCAGAGGCCAGAGACCTCTCGGAATGTGTGCACAGTGACTTAACAGGGAAGGAAGTACTGCCTGCCAGGCAGAACCCTGACCCACAGTAGACATGCAGCAGACTGCCTTTCTCAAAGGTGGGTAGTCTCTGTCCCTAGAGCTAGGCAGGACTAAAATAGACATCCATTTAAGTATTGATTGCATAAATGAACTTGCTATGTTTAAAGATGCTTCAAATTCTAAAGTCTTGTAATGAAGTAGGCACTGCAAACAGCATTTCTAAGTCAGTTGAAGTAATTAAACAAATGGCATTTGCAGAAAGAAGTATGAGTGTTCAAAACTTGGAGCTTGTTTCTTTTTTCATAAATATTTATTTTTTATCTTATGTGTGTTAATGTATTGCCTGCACGTGTGTAATTCCACCCTTGTTTTTATCTTATGTGTGTTAGCGTATTGCCTGAACGTGTGTACTTCCACCCTTGTTTTGCAATGCTTATGGAGTCAAAGAAGACGATATCAGATTTCTCTGGAACTAGACATTGGGTGCTGGGAATTGAAGCTGGATCCTCTTCAAGAGCAGCCAGTACTCTTAACTGCTGAGCCATCTCTGCAGCCCAAACCTATTTCTTTTGAAAAGACATCCATAGATCACACAGATTAAACAATGAAATGATGCACTTAAATCTGAGATGTGCCCAGAAACCAAATTATACAGTGGTTTATGAATACATTTATTTTTTCGAGGGCTTCATTTTAAACCATAAGATAGTATGATACAGACTTTGTATTTGTAGTCTACTTGCCCAGTGTACTGCTGTGGGTCCAGGAGTTTATTCAGCAGCTGTGAATGCCATTTAATATACATTTATTGAGCACATGACAGTATGATGTAAATCAGAAACTATAAGCCATCGGACCACAGATTAAGAGAAGGAGCATTACACAGATAAGTGTCATATAACAGAGTGACAGAGGTACAGGAAGCTTGTGCAGCCACAGAAGAGGGGATTGTTGCTAATACCTTAGCTGAATGAAAACTAAACTTTGAGGGCAGATATGATTTTTGTCAATCAGAAGAGTAAGACACAGCTCTGTGGAGTATAGAGTATTTGAAAATTAGTGTCCCACTCCAAAGAAATTAGACTGTTTTCTTCTCACCCACTTGTGCCCCTTTCCCAAAGCCCAGGGAACAAACTGCGGAAGAGGAGGCGTGGTAGATTGTAAGGGCTGCAGAGAGATAGGGGTGAATCGTGAGACTACAGGAATATAGTCTGGACTCCTAACTGATCAACATGCCTGTGCATACAAGCTTCTCCAACTGGACTATGGGAACCTTGGGTTGTTCAAAATTTGGACATAGATACTTGCAAAATGCACCAATTACCTAATTGTATGACATACTGAGTAACATCAATGTTATCTGCAAACAACTGTGTCATTATATTGTAGAATCCCTTAAAAATAAAAAAATTAAAAAATAATAAAATAAATAAATAAATAAATAATAAAAAAAAGGTAAATTAGTGTCCCAAGCCTTTTATGTAATTATAAGGGTTATCCAGATAAAATTCTACTTTCAAGTAAACTGATAGTATGACAGTTCTGGAAGGAGAAAATGCAGCACTGTTAGGGCCAGGATAAGCTTGCTCTTTCAGAGAAGGTGGCCAGGCAAGGTCTTCCTGAGGCTTTTGAGCAGAAATCCTGATGAAATAAAGGATCAAGCTGCCTGGGGCAGAGGAGACTGTAATTGCAAACCCCTGAGGTAGAAGTGTTCTAGGCATGTGTATATTCTGAGAACAGCAGGGAGGCTTCCGTGGCTAATGGGGTACAGGAAGCAGAGTTGTAGCAGTTGTGGTCAGGGAGAATTCTAGAGTCCACCTACCTGCCGGGAGAATGAATAGGCTGTCGGGAATGAGAGTAAAGGAACTAGAATACTTGGTTTAAGGGTCTCCCAGTAGCCCAGGCAAGGATGTTACTGAGCACCAGTGGCTTGGTAAATAGAATACGTTAGGAATGTAGATTGGGAAGTCTTTACCACAGTGCTGGGATGAGCAGAGCCAGCCCTGGGGAGTCACTGGGGGGCCTTTAGTAATAGTATCAGTCCTGAATTTAGGAAATTGTTTGATAACAGTGTTGTTGATAGGTTGACTGAGAGAGAGACTATCCCATGATTAATTTGTTGTGTTTGGAAGTAACCTACTTTTGTATTTCTTCAAATATCAAGAAAGAAAAGAATAGTCTGTTGGAAGACATCAAAAGACTGAAGCAAGACAAACAAGCTCTTGAAGTAGACTTGGAAAAAATGAAGAAAGAGAGAGACCAAGCTAGAGATCAGGTTGCTTATGCCACAGGTAAGCGCAGAGCTGAAACACTTTACCTTTTCTCTAATTATTCTAATCCTGAATTCAAGCTCTCCAGGCCCTTATCAAGTAATAGAAATTGGATGGTATAATTAAAATGTTCTTCCAGCTGGGCGTGGGGGCACACGCCTGTAATCCCAGCATGTGGGAGGCAGAGGCAGGCGGATCTCTATGAGTTTGAGGCCAGCCTGGTCTACATAGTAAGTTCCAGGATAGCTGGGGCTACAGGGAGACCCTGTCTCAAAAAGACCAAAAACTAAAAAAAATAAAAAATAAATATAATGTTCTTCCTTGAAGTATCTTATAATCTGAAAATCATTTTAACCCAGTTAGGAAAAATGTATATTTTTATTTTTAACAGGGATAATTACAACATCAGGAAAGAATCAAGGATTAGTTTGAGTTCATAGCTTTTTTTTAATTTTTATTTATTTTTTATGTGTATGAATGTACTGTCTGCATGTAGGTCTGTGCACCTGTGCTGAGCAATGCTGTGGAGGTCAGAAGAGGGCATCAGATTCCCCCTGGGACTGGAGTCAAAGACGGTTCTCAGCTGCCATGTGGGTGCTGGGGATCGAACCCAGGTCCTCTGCAAGAGCAGTCGGCACTCTTAACCACTAGGCCATCTCTCCAGCCCCAAGATCATAGCTTTTTATGTTTCATTGTTTGTATGTCTATGATCTGAGCTTGGCTATGAATTTCCTGAAGGCAGGGTCTGAAACATGCTTTTAAAGATTTGCCACATGAACATATGATACCACATTATATTATAAAGAATGGAAAGATATACATGACACAGTCCCCACCAGGAAAAACACAGGGAGATTTGAATATAAGGAAAAGTAAAAACACACACTAAATAAGAGTTTCAGAGAAGGACGGCCTTTGATTTAGACCTTGACAGAGAGTAAGTTGGAAGTGAAGAATGAAGGGCGGGGCTCTGTGTGTGCCTGCCCACCATGCTGGGTGGATGCTCAGGATAATAACACCAGGCAGCTCCACAGATCAGAGGAGTGCTTGTCAGAGTTACATTCCCCTTGTCAGAGTTACATACTGCCTTCAGCTGCAGTCTCAGATGTGCACAAAGAAGCCCATTCTTAACTATGAGTAAGAAAAAAAATTTTTTTTAAGTTTGAAAACTTTTCATATAACTTTGTTGTAACTAAAATAATACTCAGATATTTGCCATTGTTTTTCTGTAATATAATTGTAGGCATTCCTTATTTCCAGACTCTATTTTTCCCATGGAAACAACTTTACTTTCATAGTAAAGTCAATAAGAAACAGTAGATTTATCAAGCATATCTTGATAACCATCCTTGCTGTGAGGCTAAAGATTTGGATTGGATTATGAACACAGTATCTTGTTTCCAGTACTAAAACACTGAACTAGACAGTATGCTGTACACATCACTTGTTTTGTACCTCTTGTTTTCCATAATGCTTTCATTAGATAGGCATTGGTTTTTATTCAAAATCTTGGAATTTTATTTCCTACTTCAAAAAATTACTATCAAGTCATTGATTTGCTTTACTTTGTAGGTGAAAAATTATACGAAATAAAAATTTTAGAAGAAACACATAAAGAAGAAATCTGTCGTCTTCAAAAAAGATTACAGTGGTATGCTGAAAATCAGGACCTTCTGGATAGAGACGCAATGCGCCTGAAAGAAGCTAACGAAGAAATTGAGAAGCTGAAACTTGAGGTGATAGATCCTATTTGAGTGTCTTTTGTTGATGAACCCTCTTGTCCTCATTATCAGTGCATTATCACTTTGTGTCGATACTCTCATTACTTTTTCCCCAGTACTGGGGATCCAAACCCAGGGTCTTGTACATGCTTTACCAGTGAGTTGTGTCTTCAGCAACCACCCCCCCCAACTCTGTGAATTTAAAGATGAATGGCCTTTTAGATTTGACTGGAGATGAATGCTCACTCCATCCTAGCCTGTCAGTCTCCCTGTGGCCTGACCTTCAGGGCGGCCTCAGAGCTGAGCACTGAGCGCACGTGCCTGCCACACAGAGCTCCTCTGCCTGTTGAATGTGTTGAGCTCTTTTGACTTGACCTTGGTTTTTCCCCACAAGAAATACCTTCTCCTCCTTAAAAAATCTTAGTGCGGATTTCAACTCCCAGAGAGCCTCTCCTGGGTAGTACCCATCCACCCCTCTGGGCTTTCTCTCCATTTTGTTTTGCTAGTAGCACTTGTCTTCTCTGAAGTAGTTTTCTTTACTTACTGGTTCATTCTGTTAGCTTATCAGCCATCTCCACCTACAAGAGCAGGGACCCAGTTTGTCTTGTTTTTTCCCATCTCCAGCAGCTTTGTGCTATACTTTGGTAGGACTTGGAACAAGGGGAGAGATCAGTCAGTGTCTGCTGAGGAGTTAACATTATGTGCCCTCCCCTTCCCCTCAAACTCTTGGTGCTGCTCTGTTACAAAAATCCTTCTTACCATGTTCTTTTTATTCACAGATTGGAAAACTGAAAGCTGAATCTGGGAGTCCATCCACTCAGCAGAAGTTACGCTCAAAGGAAAGAGCTGTTGACGCCAAAAAAATTCAGGATCTGGAGCGACAGGTATGTGTTAAGGATAAATCCTTACTGAGGCTTTTTTTTGTTGTTTCTGGGTCTGTTGTCTTAAGTTGTAATTATTCAGTAAATTCTTATTTTAAAGTAACCTCCATAAAATAAATATCAGTTTGTATAATTAATGACTACTTTTTTTTTTTTTTTTTAGTGTTTTGAGACAGGCTCTCCCTGTAACTACAGGAGTCTGGAACTTACTATGTAGAGCAGGCTGGCCTCAGTCTCATGGAGATCACCTGTCTCTGCCTCCCTAGTGCTGGGATTAAATGTGTGTGCTACCACCATGCCCAGCAATCCATGGCTTTAAAAAGAATTTTAGACTGATGTTGTTCCTTGTTATAAGATGGACACCTCTGATGAGAAGAGACATATTTTCTCTTCTGGCTCTCTTAAATATCTAGGAAAACAAAAGCAGAAATTTGAAGCTATGTGTGTAGAATTGGTTTTCTTCCTCCTTGGGCAAGAACAGAAGTATGCCTATAGTTGCAGCTACTAAGGAGCTGGAAGCAGGATCGTCATTGAGCCCAGGAGTCCTGAGCAAGCTTGGAGAGCACAGCAAGATGTTTTTCTTTTTTCTTTTTCTGTTGTTTTTTTTTTTTTTTTCAAGAAAAAGAATGAGTCCTTATTCTAACAAAAATAGGGCAGAGAGGAGTACAGGAAGAGAAATCCTTGAATTAAGAACATGCTGATAACACCCAGGAGAAATCACAGAGCACTCTAAACAGAACAGTCAGCCCCCAGTCAGTTGGAAAAAGTTACAATATACACTATAAGCAGAACAGTCAGTCCCTAGTAGCCTGGTCATCACCTTGAGCTCTTGTTTTCTGTTTAAGATTAAGGTATTCATTTCATGGTCAGTGTGGCAAGGAGATTTTTATTAAAATTACAAGTGAGGCTTAGTAAAATGAAAATGAATATTAACTTAGATTTGGGGAAAGACAAATTTCCTTTTTTAAAAAATATTTTATGGGGCTGGAGAGATGGCCTAGCAGGTTGAGAGCGCGGACCGCTCTTACAGAGGACCTGGGTTCGATCCTTAGTACCCACATGGCGGCCAAGAACCATCTGAAACTCCAATTCCAGGAGAACTCCAGTTCCAGGGGAATCCGACACCCTCTTCTGACCTCCGCAGCATTGCACGACATGGGTGCACACACCTGCATGCAGAAAGTACATTCATACACATACAGAAATAAAAAAATAAAATAAAATAAATATTTTATGTAGCATTTATATTCACAGTTTAACATTAAAGTTGGAAATCCTACTCTTATTGGTGAGTAAGCATGATTCTATAATCACTCCCTAATACTTAAACATATAGCTATTATTCCATCACAGATCCAAAATTGTGAGGTCATCACTGGGCTGAGTATTATCTAGTTTTACAAGAAGGAAAACTAAGCAAAAAATTCAACTTTGTTAGACAGTGTTAAGACGTATGACTTAATGGTTTGGTTGAAGGGCCAAGAAAAGACTATGACAAAGGAGATTTGAAGAACTAAAAATATTCTAAAGTGAGTATAATCCAGGATTCTACTTGGGTTTTCTTCAGTTCTTAAGGTTTAAGTTAACCTACTTAGAAACAGCAATCCAGGGCCGTGAAATGAATAAGACTGAAGGAACAAGTCCACTGAATGACCTCTTCAAAGAAGTGTCAAATTGAATGTGTGACAATAAGAAGTAATGTGCTAATATGAACATTAATACTTCACATGGTATGAGGCTGGAGAGAGGGTTCAGTCGTGAACATGCTTCTGTGTAACCACGAAGAGCTGAGTTCAGTCCTCAGCACCTATGTGTGCTATCCGTGCTTGTTGTGCAGCTCTGACAGGGACAGACAGGAGGAATTCTGGTGTTCCCTGGACATCCAGCTTTGTCCAGTCTGCTCACCCAAGGTCTCAGTGGAGACCCTGTCTTCCAGAACAAGGTGGACATCTCCTGAGGAACTACACCCTGGGTTAGCCTCTGGCCTCCACACATGGACAGTACATGCATGTTCTTTCTCTCTCTCTCTCCCTCCCTTCTGCTCTCCCTCCCTCCCTTCTGCTCTCCCTCCCCACTCAAATTGTATTCCATATTGACAAGAAATAGTGCATTATACAAGCAACACTCTTTCACTAAAATCTATTGACTTAACATCTGCCTTAGATTATATCTTCTAAAGTATTGTTTATCATCTCATAGTATTTGTAGTTGGGTTGCTACATGTACTTTCTGGACATACTCACTTATTCTGTCTCCTTGAACATTTCAGTCCTAATGATTTAGACCTGAATATCTACTCTATAATCAAAACATATCACATTATATTTAGAATCATTTTAGACCTATGTTCTAAAATTAATTGTAAATCAAATATATTTTCTATATAGAACATAAGACAGAATGGGATTAATTGGATGTATTTTGTAAGGAAAATTTCTCAGTGTATCTAGACATGCTTTTCTTTAAAAGAGTAATAGTTCATCATTCAACTCTCAATGAGAATCTTTTTTTTTTTTTTTTTTGTCTTTTTGAGACAGGGTCTCCCTTTAGTCACAGCTAGACTGGAGTACACTGTGTAGACCAGGTGGGCCTTGAACTCACAGCACCTATGTGTACTATATACATGCTTGTTGTACAGCACCTGCCTCTGCCTCCCAAGTGCTTGGATTAAAGGCATGTGCCACCACACCTGGCTAGAATCTTTTTACAATTTACTTTGTATACCAGTCATACTGGTATCATTGACCAAAGAATAAAATTGTAACACAAAAATTAGAAAAGGCACACATAAAATTTTATCTTCCCCTAAAAATGTAGCATATATTTCAAGATACCAAAATTAGCTTTACAATATTTTTTAAATTTTAAAATAAACCTACTAATTAAAAATATGTTGAAATAGGGGCTAGAGAGATGGCTCAGCAATTAAGAGCACCAGATGCTCTTGCATAGGACCTGGGTTCAATTCCCAGCACCCACATGGCAGGTAGCAACCATCTGTAACTCCTGTTCCAGGGGATCTGATGCCTTTTTCTGACCTCTGTAGGCATTGCACAACATGGGTGCACTTACACACATGCAGACAATATACTCATACACATAAAATAAAAATAATAGATAAAAAAACATTAAAAGTAATTTTTAAAATTACTTTTAATTTAATTTTTAAAGGTGATTTTTAAATCTAGTTCTCTTTATGTGACCTGTATGTGTATGTATATCAGTCCTAATGCTTAATAGTTCTCTCAGGTAACTAGATTGTTAATACTAGAGGGAACAAAGCTCTGAAAGTTGCCCGGGTAAAATAAGTTATTGATACTTGTATCTTCCTATACATACCAGTTGATAGTATATCCTGAATGTGCAGGCAGCTTTCAGGAGTGGAAATACTTACTGTTGCCTTTGTAAATAGTGTGATGCTAAAATGCCTACTACGTGCTATGTGGTCTGCAGGAAGGATTTTGAACTCTAGTGATTAGGAAAAGTTAGTTCTAGTTTACTCTTCTGTTGTTTTGATAAATTCCATGATCAAAAGCATCGTGGGAAGAAAGAGCCTATTTCATCTTACAGGTTACAATCCATCATCTAGGGAAGCCAAGGAGCTGAAGCAGAGACCATGGAGGAACACTACTTACTGGCTTTCCCTATGACTTGCTCAGCTAGCTTTCTTATATAGCCCAGGCCCACTTGTCTAGGGGTGACATTGCCCACAGTGGACCAGGTCCTTATGCATCAATTAGCAACTAAGAAAATGTATCACAGACATGCTCACAGGCCAGTCTGATGGAGGAAATGCCTCCATTGAGATTTCCTGTTCTGAGGTCTGTCTGGTTTTGCATCAAGTTGACAAAAGCTAACCAGCAGAGTAGGGTCGTTTTATTTTTATTTTTTATTTTGTTTTATTTTATTTTTTTATTTTATTTATTTTTTACTTTAAGTCATAACAAAAGCCATCATTTATCTTTTTTTTTAATTGTATTTATTTATTTATTTTTAACAAATCTAGACCCGTGTTCCCGCTCATTCCCCCACCCCGTCAGAGCTCGTGCATTCTGCCAAACATGCTTTCCATCTCTTAGTCTTTCTCAATATTTTCCATGGGGACGTTGACTGTTTTGAGCAGAAGTTCACTGTTTCAGTCAGTTCTTTGATGCAGTATTTTCTGTTGTTGTTGTTGTTTCCAAAATGCATTATGTCCAACTGCTTTGTACAGAAGCTCAGGGGGCCCTACACAAGAAATACTTACAACTGGGTAATTGGCACTAGCATCCACAGATGAGGGATACCATTCGTCGTTTGTTTTTCTGGGACTGTGTTACTTCACTCAGCATGATGTCCTCTAGCTCCAGCCATTTTCCTGCAAAGCTCGTGATGTCGTCTTTCTTTACTGCTGCATAGAACTCCATTGTGTAGATGTACCACATTTTCTCTATCCACTCGTCAGTTGAGGGGCATTTAGGTTGGTTCCAGCTCTTTGCTATTGTGAAGAGAGCTGAAATAAACATGGCCGTGCATGTATCTCTGTGGTGGCGTAAGTCTTGAGGGTACATGCCCAGGAGTGGTATGGCTGGGTCGGGTGGCAAGTTCATTCCAAGTCTTCCAAGGGTTCTCCACACTGCTTTCCATAGTGGCTGTACGAGTTTACATTCCCACCAGCAGTGGATGAGTGTTCCCCTTTCCCCACAACCTCTCCAGCACTTGGTATCATTTGTTTTCTTGATCCTAGCCAGTCTTACTGGAGTAAGATGATATCTTAAAGTGGTTTTGATTTGCATTTCCTTAATGATTAGTGATGTTGAGCAGTTCTTGAGGTGTTTCTCAGACATCTCTAATTCCTCGCTTGTGAAGTCTCTGTTCAGTTCTTTGCTCCATCTATTGAGCGGGTCGTTTGTTTTCTTTTTTCTTTGTTTTTTGAGTAGTTTATATATTCTGGAAATCAATGCTTTGTCAGATGTATCTGCAGTGAAGGTTTCCTCCCACTCTGTGGGATTTCTCTTCACTTCCTTGATTGTTTCTTTTGATGTACAGAAGCTTTTGAGTTTGATGAGGTCCCATTTGTCAATTGTCGACCTTAATTCTTGTGCAGCTGCTGTCTGATTTAGGAAGTCTTTTCCTACGCCTATGTCTTGTAGTCTGCTGCCAACTTTTTCTTCTATCACCTTCAGAGTTTGGGGTTTCACGTTGAGGTCTTTAATCCATCTGGAGTTGACTTTTGTACAGGGTGAGAGGTAGGGGTTTAATTTCATTCTTCTACAAGTGGTGATCCAGTTTTGCCAACACCACTTGCTGAAGATGCTGTCTTTTCTCCATTGTGGTTTCTTGGCCCCCTTGTCAAATATGAGATGGCTGAAATTGTATGTGCTCAGATTTGGATCTTCGGTTTTGTTCCATTGGTCAACAGGTCTGTTTTTGTGCCAGTACCAGGCTGTTTTTATGACTATAGCCCTGTAGTATAGTTTAAAATCTGGTATAGAGATCCCTCCTGTGTAGCTCTTTTCACTCAGGATTGATTTGGCTATTCGGGGTCTTTTGTTTCTCCAAATGAATTTAAGAACTTTTGTTTCCAAGCCTGTGAAGAAACTCTTGGGGATTTTGATTGGGATTGCATTAAATCTATACAAGAGTTTTGGTAAAATGGACATTTTTACAATGTTAATTTTCCCAATCCATGAGCATGGGAGGTTTTTCCATCTTCTGAGGTCTTCTTCAATTTCTTTCTTTAAGGGTTTAAAATTTTTGTTGTAGAGGTCTTTGGTGTCTTTGGTTAGGTTTGTTCCTAGGTATCTTATTGTTTTTGAGGCTATTGTGAGTGGGAAGGTCTCTTTGAATTCTTTCTCCAGTTGCTTGTTCTTGGTGTAAAGAAAGGCCATTGATTTTCTAAGGTTAATTTTGTATCCTGCCACTTTGCTGAAGCTGTTAATCGTTTCTAGGAGTTTTCTGGTGGAGTTTTTTGCATCTCTTAAGTAAACAATCATATCATCAGCAAATAGGGATAGTTTGACTTCCTCTTTTCCAATTAGTACTCCTTTAATATCCTTTTCTTGCCTTATTGCTCTAGCAAGTGTTTCAAGCACTATATTGAAGAGGAGTGGTGATAGGGGGCAGCCTTGCCGAGTTCCTACCTTTAAAGGGAATGTTTCCGTCATTTCCCCATTTAGGATGATATTGGCTGTGGGTTTCCTGTATATGGCTTTGATTACATTGAGGAATGATCCCTCCAATCCAATTCCTTCTAGGACTTTAAGCATGAAGGGATGCTGGATTTTGTCAAAGGCTTTTTCAGCATCAATTGAGATGATGGTGTGGTTTTTGTCTTTGATTCCGTTTATGTGTTTGATGATGTTTATTGATTTTCGTATGTTGAACCATCCCTGCATCTCTGGTATGAATCCAACTTGGTCATGATGGATGATCTTCTTGATGTGGGTCTGTATGCGATTTGCCAGTATTCTGTTTAGAATTTTGGCATCTGTGTTCATGAGGGAGATGGGTCTATAATTCTCCTTTTTAGTTGGATCTTTGCCTGGTTTTGGTAATAGAGTGATGTTGGCTTCATAGAAGGAATTTGGGAGAATTCCCTCTGATTGTATACTTCTAAACAGTTTCAGAAATAATGGTTGTAGGTCTTTTTGAAATGTTTTATAGAATTCTGCTGTGAAACCGTCTGGGCCTGGGCTTTTTTTAGTTGGGAGGCTTCTTACTACATCCTCTATTTCTTCATATGTTATGGGTCTGTTTAAGCTGCTGGTCTCCTCTTGGCCAAGCTTTGGTGATTCCCAAGATTTCAGATATTCATCCATTTCTTCTAGATTTTCAAACTTGGTAGAATATAGGTTCTTGTAATATTCCCATATAATTTTCTTGATCTTTTCCTTGTCCGTTGTGATATTTCCCTTTTCATCACAGATTGTATTGATTTGGAGTTGTTCCTTCTTTCTTTTTGTTAACTGGGCTAGAGGTCTGTCTATCTTGTTTATTCTTTCAAAGAACCAACTTTTGGCTTCATTGATTTTTTGTATTGTTTTCTTTGTTTCTATTTCATTGATTTCTGCTCTGATTTTTGTTATTTCTTCCTGTCTGTTGCGTTTAGGGTTCATCTGTTGTTGCCTCTCAAGTGCTTTTAGCTGTAGTGTTAGATCATTCACTTGTGCTCTTTCTGTTTTTCTAATGTAGGCACCCAGGGCTATAAATTTCCCTCTTAGGACTGCTTTTAAGGTATCCCATAAGTTTTGTTGTGTTGTATTGTCATTGTCATTCAGTTCCAGGAATGTTTTTATTTCTTTCTTTATCTCTTCCTTGACCCATTCATTATTCAAGAGTGTGTTGTTTAGTCTCCATGTGTTCTTGTAGGCAGGAGGGCTTGTCCTGGTGTTGATGTTGAGCTTCATTGCACTGTGGTCTGACAGGATGCATGAAATTATTTCAATCTTTTTGTATTTGTAGAGGTTTCTTCTGTGTCCCAGGATGTGGTCGATTTTGGAGAATGTTCCGTGGGGTGCTGAGTAGAAAGTGTATTCTCTGGTATTAGGATGGAATGTTCGGTAGAGGTCTATGAGGTCCATTTGGTGTATCATATCGTTCAGTTCAGATGTCTCTCTGTTTATTTTTTGTCCTGTTGACCTATCCAAAGGACTCAGTGGGGTATTGAAATCTCCCACTATGAGTGTGCTGGGGTTAGTCTGTGACTTGTGGTCCTGGAGAATTGTCTTTATAAAGTTTGGTGCACCAGAATTTGGGGCATATATATTCATAATTGTGAAATCTTCTTGGTGGATTGTTCCTTTGATGAAAATGTAATGGCCTTCTTTGTCTCTTCTGATTTCTTTTACTTTGAAGTCTATTTTATCCGATATTAAAATAGCAACACCTGCTTTCTTTTTGGTACCATTTGCTTGGAATATTTTTTTCCATCCCTTCACTTTAAGGTGGTGCCTGTCCTTGAAGGTAAGATGTGTTTCTTGCAGACAGCATATCGATGGATTCTGTTTCCTAATCCAGTCTCCCAGTCTATGTCTTTTGATTGGGGAATTTAGTCCATTAATATTTAAGGTTATGACTGATAGGTTTGTGTTGCTTCCTTTTGCCTTATTATCCATCTGCGGTTTTGATTTAGGTTTCTACTTCTGCAGTTATGCTTTTATTGATTTCTCCTTCTAGTTGCCTGGGGTTGGTTGCTCCTTTCTTCTGTTCTTTGGATTGCTTCAAGTATTCTCTGAAGGGTTGGTTTTCCGGACATGTATTCTTTCAAGTTGTTTATGTCATGGAAGATTTTCCTCTCTCCTTCCACTATGATTGACATTTTTGCTGGGTATAGTAACCTGGGCTGGCATCCATTGTCCCTCAACACTGGGAATGCTTTGCTCCAGGTTCTTCTTGCCTTCATCGTTTGCTGTGAGAAGTCCGTTGTTATTCTGATAGGTTTCCCCTTATAGGTCACTTGTTGTTTTTCTCTTGTCGCTTTAAGAATTTTCTCTTTGTTTTGGGTGTCCAGCATTTTAACTATGATGTGGCGTGGAGAATTTCTTTTCTGATCTTGTCTGTTTGGAGTTCTATGTGCTTCTTGTATTGGTATTGGTTTGTCCTTTTTTAGTTTGGGGAAGTTTTCATCTATTATTCTGTTGAAGATCTGATCAATACCTTTCTCTTGGGATTCTTCTCCTTCCTCTATTCCTATGATGCGGAGGTTTGATCTTTTCATAGTGTCCCACAGCTCCTGGTTGTTCCATTTTTGTGTATTTTTAAATTTTTCATAATCTTTCCTTGAGGTTTTTAGTTGTTCTGTGTTGTCCTCCAGGTCTGATATTCTTTGTTCTGCTTCCTCCATTCTGCTTCTGAGGCTTTTTTCATTCCTTTCCTCTTGAATGGATGAGTGTTTGATTTCCTTTTTCATTTCCTCTTCTGATTTCTTTAGTGTTTCTATTTCTTTTTGGAGCTTCTCGATCTCTTTTTGTAGCTCTTTTGTTTGCTGGTTGGTTTCTTTTTCTTTTTCAGCATGGGATCTTTTCAGTGTTTCTACTTCCTTCCGGAGCTTGTCATTCTCTCTCTCTCGGTCCTCATTCTCTTTTCTTAGTTCTTTAATTTGTTCTTTATGATCTTGTAGTTCTTTAAGTATGTTCCCAATTGTGTTTCTGATGTCTGTGTCCTGGGGCATCCCCGGGGGGATCCCACTGCAGGAGTCATCCATAGGGTTGGTAAAGCTTGGCGTGGGATTATCCTGCACCTTTCCAGTGTAGTCTCTTCTTCGTGATCCTGGCATATGGGCTTCTCCTTGCCTGTATTCCAATGTGAGTCCTGAATGCCTCTTCACTGTGTTGAAGGCGTGCTTTGCTTGCCTCCTTCAGATCCTTCTTCGTAATCTCAGTTGGCGGGGGGGGGGGGGGGCTCTTCAGCCCGCGCCCCGGCACCTGCCGCTGGGCTCAAGAGATCTCAAATCTCAAGAGTCACACAAGCGTGCCTTTAATACCGGCTGGGAGGATAACTCCGCCCCCACAGCCACTAGATCTAATCAAGCCAAAGACCACACCTTTAATCCCAGCTGGGGGGATAACTCCAACCTCACAGCCACAAAGCCATCATTTATCAGTCCTCACCATATGTATGCTGGGCACACTGCAAAGGCTTATCAAGAAGAAAGTCAATCTTCACTTGTATGAACCCCATGGGTTAATATTACTTTTATCCTCACTTTACCCATGAAGCAAGAGGTTTGGATTGAGAGGTCCAAGGACCTAAAGCAGGAAGCAGAATCTAAGCAGATATATTCCTGACCATTACACTACACTGCACCTTTGGTGTGCATTATCATGTGCTCCTAAGCTGGGAAGCTTTGTTTTTTTAATATTTTATTTATTATTTTTATTTTATGTGTATGAGTGTATTGCCTGCATGAACTAAGTGCACCCATGTTGTGCAATGCCCACAGAGGTCAGAAGAAGGCATCAGATCCCCTGGAACTGGAGTTACAGATAGTTGTTACCCACCATGTGGGTACTGGATCCGAACCTGGGTCCTCTGGAAGAGCAGCCAGTACTCTTAATCACTGAGCCATCTCTCTCCAGCCCCTGTAAGCTGGGAAACTTTAAACAAAGAATGTGATTTTTTTTTCAAGGATGTCTTAACCATAATCCTTTTTTAAAAGTAAGTGTACGCACACACAGGTACCAATCTGCAATTTCTGTGCACTGGGGTACAGTTCTTCTTAAAGTTCATTAAATAAATCACTGTTTATTTTTTAGACTGAATGAAAAATGTTGGTCTTTTATAAAGACTTTTAAAAAGGTTATTTTAAATTAAGCTTCCTGGGCAGGGAGAGCTAGGTTGTTGTAGGAAAGGGTAAGTACTTAGGAAACCCTGTATCTATTGCAATAAGGTTTTCCAGTCATTAGTAGAAATGCCATTATATGAAGGTCTGTGGGCTAAAAAGGAGGGGAGAGCTTTATACTCTGGAAGAACGGTTGTTACTAATGGAGCAAGGGGGCTAAAGGTGTGCTTTAAGTGACACGAGGGATTTCTGTAAGTGAACCAGGAGTTCAAATTTAGAGGGTTTTCAAGTCAGGTGATCTTTGGAATGGCTCCGGCCTTCTGTGCTTATGGTTCAGCATGAATGCACGCTGTAAATATCTGTGTCTACACGTTAAACTGCTTCATTTTTTCATATAATTACAAACTTACATATATTCAAAAATATTGACTAGGTTAAAGAAATGGAAGGAATCCTGAAGAAAAGATACCCCAACTCTTTGCCTGCTTTAATCTTGGCCGCCTCCGCAGCTGGTGATACAGTAGACAGAAATACAGTGGAATTTATGGAGAAAAGGATAAAGAAACTAGAAGCCCAGCTGGAGGGCAAAGATGAAGAAGCAAAGAAAAGCCTTCGTGCCATGGAGCAGCAGTTTCAGAAAATGAAGGTAAGAACAAGCTAACCATAGAAATGGTGTGCAGAGATGGAGTGTGAGGACAGAGCCTGCCTGGACCTCAGTGCAACGGGCAGCTCCGGGCCTCCTTGCTTCCATGTCATCGAGTGGAAAAGAACCCCGGGTCCATCCTGTCTTCTTGAGCTCCCTCAGCTCACTCTTATTTCAGACAGAATAATCAGCACAGGATAACTTCTATACCCTGCTCTCAGAATTAGAGTTAGTAGAAATTAAATCAGGAAAAAATAGACTAAAATACCTCTGACATATGTTCAGAAAAAAATGAGAGAAGAGATTGCCATTGTTTAAAGTATTTTCACTGAAATCCATCAAGTTCTGAGTGAGGAGATGAGGCAAAATACCCATTTTGTAGGTAGGACAGGGTTATGGAAGAGCATTCTCTCAGAAATGTCCTACTTCCTGAATTCTCCATTCCTCTGTAGGATAGAGATGAGTCACACTGTACCAGAAGGGTGAAGCAACACGTGTCGTCTCACTTACTGCCCTCATTTGCTTTCTGTTGCTCCTGGTAAAACTCTAAGCCTTGAAAGGAACAGGCTTATTCGGCTTACAGCTCAGAGTCCATCATCTTTCCTCTTGCTTTTTCAGCCACCTTTCTTATACAGCCTAGGCCCACCTGCCCAGGGTGACCCCTAGCCTAGGCCCACCTGCCCTGGGGTGACCCCTAGCCCAGGCCCACCTGCCCCAGGGTGACCCCTAGCCCAGGCCCACCTGCCCCGGGGTGACCCCTAGCCCAGGCCCACCTGCCCCGGGGTGACCCCTAGCCCAGGCCCACCTGCCCCGGGGTGACCCCTAGCCCAGGCCCACCTGCCCCGGGGTGACCCCTAGCCCAGGCCCACCTGCCCCGGGGTGACACCTAGCCCAGGCCCACCTGCCCTGGGGTGACCCCTAGCCCAGGCCCACCTGCCCCGGGGTGACCCCTAGCCCAGGCCCACCTGCCCTGGGGTGACCCCTAGCCCAGGCCCACCTGCCCTGGGGTGACCCCTAGCCCAGGCCCACCTGCCTGGGGTTACACCATCTACAGTGGTCTGGGTTCTCCTTAAACTGTCAATTAAAAAACTGTCTTGCAGACATGGCCATAGGCCAGTCCAGTGGAGGAAGTTTCTCATTTGAGGTTCCTTCTTCCAGGTGACTACTTTATGTCAAGTTGACAAAGACTAACCAGTACAGTTACAGTTTTTTTATAAGATGGGTTTTCACTCTGTACCCCATGTTGGCTTTGAACTTGTGCTCCTTATCTACCTCCCAAGTGCTGGCAGGTCTGTGCCACCACACCTAGTTCTCACTTTTAAACATTTGTTAAGTACATGGTCAGGAGTCTACACTAAATGCTTTCACAAATTTCTCCTAATTTTAATTTTGGTCACCTGCAAGATAGCTAGTAACCCTATTTGACAGCAGAGAAACCTGAGGGGTTCTCAGTGTAGCCTCCTTGCCTGAGGTTTCACGGCTGCTGGATGGCTCCAAGGCCTCGTCCCCAAGCCTGTGCCACCCTGCTTCTGTGAAGCTTTCGCATTCCCCACAGATTTCTCTCCAAAGAAAAAAACATTTGGCTGCAAAAACAATGGACGTTGAAAACCTAGAAATAGCACTAGCATGAAAATGAAGGTCCCAGCAAGCTGCTGGAGGCTCCTGTGTTTCGCCATCTTTCGCTCTCCTGTGTGCTAGCAGTTCACCACCCAACTCTCCGCTTCCTTAGTCTCCACACTTTGTGCCTTACCCCTCTCATCTCTGTTCACACACTACTGTGTGTGTCTGAAGACCACAATTGTGATAATGGGGTTTCCCTAGGTGTGTGGGGTCCAGGATCATAAATTTCTTCTAATGTGCAAGCCCAGTGCACCCAGCTCTGGAGAGTTCTTGCGTTTTCCTCAGCACTCACTCTAAGCCCTTCAGGTTCTTCTTGCCCCCACTCCTGCCCGTCCAACTTTTATTTGCCCATATGCAGAGATGGTAGCAAAGTGAAAAAAGCCCAAGTGCTGGCGGCATCAGACTGAAGTTCAGTCTAGGCTTGGTGTCTTTGTGACTAGGCTAGTTACCTAACTGCTCTGAGCATATAAAAGAAATAACAAAATGCTTCCACATACCCACTTTTACTCCCAGGTATCTTTCCGTGTCTACACTTCTTTCATCGTCATGCTACCACACAATAATCATTCATTTTAAAACAGCCTGTGTTGCATCACCTTCAGACTGGTCTACACATGCATTTTACATTCACTTTTAGCTCTTAACACTGAACCCAAAATTATATTTTAATACATCTGTCCTCTACTACAAATTAGCATACCTAAGTTGTAGTTCTGGGCTTAGACTGAGGGCCCCTGTGTACTCCTTTTGTACTCTACCATTGAACTGCAGCCCAGCCCCATCTTTGTTGGTACCCCTTGAACAACTTCCATTTACCCACAGCTAACTGCTTTTCCCTGCCATTAGCACAGACCATGCTGCTTCCATCTGATGACGTTGGGCCGTGTCTCCTGCCCGCCTTGCCTCCTGCAGCCTAGGAAGTTTGTGTGCTCTGTTGCCCTCCCCTCCCACGGTGAAGTTGCTTTGTCCCTCGGGTCCCAGGGCAAACACTGCTTCCCTAGAGAAACTTTCCCTGGCTTTTGCAGTAGACAAGTTCTTTCTAGAGATGCTGCCATTTCTCTCCCCTTCATGGTGTTTACCATTTAGTCATTTCAGTTGGAGTCATTCTTGGTCCCTCTTCCTTTGTGGAGTCTAAACTCTAATGACTGTGAATGTTCTTCTCTTACCATTGTGGTCTGTCCTCGAGCAAGGTGCCTGATCAAGAGCTGATACTCGATAAATATTTTAATCAATTAACCCCCAGCCATCACATGTTAGGAGAATCGAGTGTCATCCTAGTACCATGCATGCCAGGCAGGATACATGCCTACCACGTACTGAATGGTTGTAATTACTATTAACATTTCATTGACTAAATATGGACTCTCAAGTATAAATTCTAACCCCCTAGCCTATTTTTATGCAAAAACAATCTCTCCACATAATTCCCCTTTATAGTTCCCTGCCCATCCCACTCCCGGTGATCCTCCCTTCATTTCAGTACACATTAAGCATGTCCTCCTCCCACCCCTAGATATCCCTGCCTCTGCTTACCCCAATTCTTTATCCTTCAAGATCAAACTTAAATAAGCTATCTCCATGAAGATTTCCTACCTTCCAGAGGCCTCCAGGCAGTCAGCACTGCCCCAGCCCCTGTACCATGTTCCTTTCCTTCCTTGAGCATTAACTGAAATAAAAAACTGAAGGTCCCTTAGAACCAAGCAGAGTACTTGGCATGAAGTGGTAGCTCAGGAAATAAGTAAACATGATTGGTACTTCATTCCATAGAGTGAACTGTTACTCTCTATATTTCATTTTGCATTAAAGCTCTAGTATACAAATTCTATGCTGTCATTCCCTGTATTGAAAAGGTACTGTTCTCAGGAGGTAGAAGCAAGTAGATGACTTCAAGACTAACAGACCCAAAACAACAACAACAACAAAATGTGCCATTTCTCAAACACTGCAGTACTTCCAGTTGCTTTAATAATTTATCCTCAAAGAATATATTTTGGGGCTGGAGAGATAGCCTAGTGGTTAAGAACACCGACTGCTCTTGCAGAGGACCCGGGTTCGATCCCCAGCACCCACATGGCGGCTAAGAACCTTCTGTAACTCCAATTCCAGGAGAACTCCAGTTCCAGGGGAATCTGAGACCCTCTTCTGACCTCTGCAGCATTGCACGACACGGGTGCATGACAGTACATTCATACACATACAAAAATAAATAAAATTAAAAAGAATATATTTTGACAGCTTGAATGGAAAAGCATGCATCCTAGGTTAATAATATTAATATCTAATTGATTTAATGGTAATAAAGAATCAGTATTATTTTAGTTAACCTCTATTTTTTATTTCATTTGGGTTTTTTGTTTTTGAGACAAAGTCTCACGTAGCCCAGGCTGGCCTCAGCTGATCTTGAACTCCTGATCCTCCTCCCTCCGTCTTTCAAGTTCTGGACAGCAGTCATGTATTACCATGTAAGATTTAAAACATTTTAGGGATTATATAAGGACCTGTGCAATCATCTATGAAGTAGTAGTTAAAACGATGTAATGTACACTCTTCACAGAGTAGAACCTCAGATGTTCTGAGGCTCTACTCTGTGAAGAGTGTACATTACATCGTTTTAACTACTACTTCATAGATGATTGCAAGAAGAAAATTGTACACATAAGAATATGTGGAAAGGACTAGGATGGGCCTAGTTAAGTGCAGGACTTCTGGGAACTAGTGAAATGTTAGGCAGGGTTTTGATGCCACCTGAATTCTGTCCTCAGATTCAGTATGAGCAGCACCTGGAGGAAGCGTCACAGACCCACGCCAGCAGCTCCTCCAGGGTCAGGGCACTGGAGGCAGAACTCAAAGACGTTGAAGAAGCCCATCATCTCACTGTAAAAAAGCTGGAAGCCGAAATAGACGTTCTTAAACAGCAGAACGCCACGTTAGAACACAAGAAGGACAAAGACGATCAGGATTTCCAGTCTATAGAATTCCAGGTAGACCAGGCGCATGCTAAAGCTAAGCTGGCAAGGCTTAATGAGGCACTGGCAGCCAAAGGAAGAGAGATCCAAGACCTGTCAAAAACTGTGGAGAGGCTGCAGAGGGAGAGAAGAGTGATGCTATCTAATCAGAACCCCAGGAGCAGAGAGGAGACCTCTGCCAAAAGGGTGAAGAAGGATGCTTTGTACCCACATAAAGGAAGTGCAGGTGCTTTCCCTGGAGCCCCAGATGCCAAGCAGTACCACCCACACACGTTTACTGATTCTCATCTGTCAGAGGTTTTACAGGAAAACTACAGACTGAAAAGTGAGCTAGAGGAACTGACCTTAGAGAGAAATAAGCTGAAGATGGAATCCGAAGCAGCAGCATCCCAGTTTGAAACTTCCATGGCAAGGTAAAAGGTTGAATTGTTCAGAAATACATGGGAACACAGAAGGTGTTTTTACTGTCAGGCTTATCTTCTCTGTATTGCTTGACCTTGAAACAAATTCACAGCTAGATTTTAAGAAATAGCCCTAGGCTAAGAGTGTTGCTCAGTTGGTGGAGTGCTTCCTAGCATGCATAATGCCTGGAGTGAGATCCCTGACACCATATAAACAGGGTGTGGAATGCACACATGTAATCCCAGCCCTCAAACTCTTGAGGTAGAAGCAGGAATAGAAGTCCAAGATCATTCTTGGCTACAGAGCACATTAGAGACCACCCTGGAATACATGAGATTCAGTCTTAAAAATAGTTGTGGATGAATGGATGGATGCGCACATATGTAAGAGAGAGTCTCTGTGGAGCTAGATCTGTTTGAATACAGGCTCCTCCACCTGCTAGAGTACCATAGTCTGATAAACTGAAACCTCTGACTTTGGCTAACAGGCCTGTCATTCTGCATGGACCTAAGTGATGGTGATTAATGGCTGACTGAGCCTGCCATCATTTATGATTGCTGTAAGCAGACTGCTGTCAGAAAATAGTATTTAGACAACTTAGCAGTCCAAGATCAAATCCTCTTCTCAGAACTACTTCTTCAAGCTATGCTTGTGGTCCATGCCTTGAGGAATTTCACGTTCATCTCTTTCCTACAAACTGCTGTCTTTCCTCTAAGCTTTCTAATACCTTAGATCTGTCTTTCCCCTGATCAAACCAAGTTCTATTCCTCTTTCTATCATTCAGTGCTAGATTTCCAAAACCAGTTTCATTTATTTACACATTACCTCCTGTCTCGAAAAGATTTAAAAAAAAAAAAAAAAAAGTGGTTCTTATCACCACCCTGTTTCTGTTTTTAAGACAGGCCCTTGCTTTGTAACCTATACCAACCTAGAACTGGGTAAATAATTCAGACTAACCTTGGACTCCTGATTCTCCTGCTTTGTAACCTGTACTGACCTAGAACTGGGTAAATAATTCAGACTAACCTTGAACTCCTGATTCTCCTGCATCAGGTTCCGAAGCTTTCAGTAATGACTTCTCCCATGTGGTGACATTTTCTCCTGGTTCTCCATGACAGAATTGACAATGCAGCCTTTCAGAAACTGGTTTGCCCCCTTTATCTCCAAGGCTTGAGAGCTCTTAAAACTTTTTAACTTCTGGCTCTTTCTTTCTCTCCCTTAGATTGGTGTTTTTTGAGAGAGGATCTCCCTGTATCCCCAGCTGGCCTGGAACTCACTCTGTAGTCTAGGCTAGCCTTGAACTCAGAGATCCGCCTGCCTCTGCCTCCCAATTGCTAGGATTAAAGGCATGCACCACCATGCCCAGCAATTCAAATTGTAGTCTTTTACCAAAGTTTAATTCTTGGCTTTTGTTTCTTTTTTCCATTACTTTACGTGTTTTTTATGTCTTCTGTGAGTCATTTCTAGATTTACTTTCCAAGGCTTAACTTCACTTGTTAAACCTACAACTCTTATTGGACTGTTCCTCTTAAAATCATCAATAATTCCAAGTTTTCTCCTTTTACCCATAAATAGTTCCCCCTCTCAAGTTCACTATCTCTGTCCATAGCTATTAACTATTAATTCCAAATACCAGACAGCTTTAGGTCCTTTATCCAGTTTTGTGGTCCACAGGATATTGCCTGTAAATTTCTCCAGTTTTACCATCTTCCTTACTGCACTAAACAGTATACCATATTGTAGTTTTCCCTCCCCTACCCGATTTTGTTTCTGTCTCTTCCAGTCATCTCAGTTAAAAACAAATATTCCCATATCTATTTGGTTACTATGCCCTCCAGTAACTCCAGAGTCTTTAAATATAAAGATTAAAATTCTCTGCCTAGCATCTCAAATCCCATCACTACTCATAATAATCTTTAAGCCTAAACTGCCATATTTCTTCATGCCTCTTGCTCAGTTTCAAGTTCTACCTCTTCTACAGAACATTTCTTGGAGAAGCCAGGAAATTGCCTACTTGTGCCCACAGCTCTACATAAGTGTTAATCATCCCCAGCCTTATAGCTCCTCGTGGACAGATACAAGATTATGCTTCTTTCGCATGTGCATGGCAGCCTAATTGCGATGAGCGTGGGGGAGCATCACAGTGCTTATTGGTTGATTGGCAGCTGATCAGTGATTAAGTGATCATGGCAGTGACACTGCTCCATACGGAAGCCAGTTCTGTCCCGAATCTGGTAGAGTGAGGGAATTTGGGAAGAATGACGTTCTTTACTAGAAATAGTTAAAAGTTCAGATTTATCATGTGAATTTTCCTATAAAATTTTTTTCTATAAAACTTCCCTTAACTTTTTTCTAATATTCTCAGTCATTCTTTGATACTTGAGCCTTCCTACTCCCAGATTTAGGTTGTTTGGTGTAATTGAGTTATATTATGAGTGTTTGGGGTTTTAATCACTTTCCTATAACACTAAACATAATATTTCCATGGAGAAATAGTGAATAAACAACTAAAAAATATGTCTCTTGTTTGCATATTGCTATATTAGTACTTCCAGCAGTGATTTATAACTTCACCCTTTGCTTAACTGCTGTGAGTCCATATTCATTTTCATAGAGACAGATGAATTGTCTGGCACATGTACCATCCGCATTAAGTAAATGCAGACTGTTCTGCATAAGAGAACCACCATAAAATCATTTTCTCACAATATGCAACTAACCCTACAGTCATCTTCATAGTCAAATGTTGATGAGCTGCCTAAATAAAAAGCCACTGAGATTTTAAAGGGGACAGCCACAGTTATTGAAACAAGCACCCAAGGGAGAAATCTGAGTGTCCCTTAAAAGACAGTGTCTAAACATTTCCTAAATTCAGGCAGGTGTACTGGAACCTTAGATTCCCTTGGAGAATGTGGCCCCACATTGAGTGTATAGCAGACAACCCAAATTTTTAAAGTCCAACTCAGCTAGTCTTGATCTCCAGCTCTGTAGTTTACTGACACTAGATAAATCAGTTCCCTAAATGTTTAGTCCTGTAAAATTTAGTGAGTGCTTAGATGGGGTTAGATGGGGGAGCACAGAGCTCACTGTCAGCGAACATCTAGTGTGCATAGTTACCATTGCTCCTTTCCTTGCCAGGCTTCTGCTGCTCTTTGTGAGCTAGCTCTGAGTTAGAGGGTTTGTTTGTTTGTTTGTTTGTTTGTTTGTTTGTTTGTTTGTTTGGTCTTTTTGAGACAGAGTCTCCCTTTAGTCCCAGCTGGCCTGGAGTTCACGCTGTAGACCAGGCTGCCTTGAACTCACAGATATCCGCCTGCCTCTGCCTCCAGAGTGCTGGGATTAAAGGCATGAGCCACCTCGCCCAGCTTGAGTTAGAATCTTAAGAGCCACTTTTACAAGCTGTCTTACTTTGTTTGCTCTGTAGGGTCAAGGAAGACAATGCAACACACATTGCATCCCTCAAAGCGTCTCATCAGAGACAAGTAGAGAAACTCCTTTGCCAAAATGCAGTAGAGAACTCCTCCTCCAAACTGGCTGAACTGTACCGCAGAGCAGCAACTCAAGAGGTAGATGGTCGACTAGAATATTTTTAAGACTCTTAACATTATTTAATTTAGAAATATCTTAACTTCATTTTCAGATTGATGTTATAAATGAAAAATGACTATTGGTTTAATTTTTGTTTTAGAGTATGAGAAGGGGTACTCCATTGGCATATATTGTAACATTTTACCTTAAAATTATGCACCAGAAATACCTGTTCAGGCTTGTCCCTGCATTTCCCAGCCCTTTGTCTATGTGGGTTGTCACAGAGAGCTGAGCTGTACATCTTGCTGAGGACTTCCTTCCGTCTACCCCGTGTCCCACACGACACAATTTTCCTCAGGCCTTCTTCCTGCCCATTACCTTTTACTCATGGGACAAACAGTGACTCCAGCCTGTAGTTAGTGAGGCACTGGGATAAAGTAGTGAGCAAAGACACACGTGTAGCTCCTGCCCACAGGATGCACAGTCTTCCCACGCTGTGATGGGGATACTGACAACTCCACCTTTCTTTCAGGCAGTGTTGCTTTTCCTTCTTGGGTATCAGGTGTGTCTACTGTGTCTACTTAGGGTATCTGGAGGTAGTGGCCATGTGGCCCTTTGTGACATTAGGTTGAAAACCAACATTAAAAATGAACTTCTGGGCTGGAGAGTTGGCTCAGCAGTTAAGAACACTTGCTGTTCTTCCAGAGGACCTGGGTTTGACTTCTGACACCCACAAGGCAGGTGACAACTATCCGTAACTCCAGTTCCAAGAGACCCAATGCCCTCTTCTGGCTTTCACAGGCCTTGCATGACACAGGTACACTTACATATATGGTACACTTACATACAGGTACATACATACATACTTACTTACATACATACATACATACTTACATACAGGTACACTTACATATATGCAGGCAATACACTCATACACATAAACTAAAAACAATAAATAAAAAGATTTTTTAAAAATGAACTTCTGGGAGCTGGAGAGATGGCCTAGCAGTTAGGAGCACCGACTGCTCTTGCAGAGGACCCGGATTCGATCCCCAGCACCCACATGGCGGCTGAGAACCGTCTAACTCCAAGTCCAGGAGAACTCCAGTTCCAGGGGAATCCGAGACCCTCTTCTGACCTCCGCGGCATTGCACGACACGGGTGCACAGACTTGCATGCAGACAGTACATTCATACACATAGAGGAAAAAAAAAAATGAACTTCTGTCTACAACTTACAGTCAGCTTGTGCACTAAATAAATAAATAAATAAATAAATACATATATACATACATAAAGCTGAAGAATACATTAATATTTCCTTTGCTCTTCAACCCTTCTGTAGGTTTTAATTTGAATAAAACAATGTTCAGATAGAGGCTTCAGGAATAATTACCCTCCCACCGTCTCTCCTCCCCATAAGTACTCCCTACCTTTGTATTTAGAACAAACCCTTAATTTGGGAAACTAAAATAGTGACTGGCTATTTAATATCAGATAATAAATAATCCTCAGCTTTCATAGAAAAATGTTCATGCTGTTTTTGAGAAATGCCCCCTAATATACAGAGGAGCATGTTGAAATGTTTAAGGGGACAAAATCTAATGCAGTCAACAACTTAATTTCACATGGCTCCAAAACAGAGGTTGGTTCTGATAATCCAGGGAAACATATTTTATGTTTTTCCAAAGTATTTAAAGTATATTTTTCAAAATCATAACCCATCTAGCCTTCCAGATCCTTTCCAGCATTCTTGCCCTGTAAGCAGAGATTTCAGGAAGGTAGTTGTAACCATTGCATGAGATGATTTTGCAGGTAGTCTGGTAAAGTGGAAAGAGTACTGTCCTGATACCATAGTAACACACATTATAAAAGGAATGTTGTAGGATAGTTAAATCGAAGTCATGTAGTCTGAGTATTAGAACAGTTGAGAGCAGATCATAGCAGAGTGCTGAACTTTTCGCACATTCTTGAGTGTCAGACAAATAGCTATTCTTGTATTGCTATTCCTTTGTCTGAAAAATATGAACATGACATTTATTTCATAGATATTATAGGGATTTTGTCTTTACTTAATAGCTCATTAACTAAAAAACTGTCATCCTACTTAGTCACCAGGTGTAAAGATAATGTTCTTGTTTGCTTTCTGTTGCTGTGATAAAACACTCTGACCAAAAGCAACTTGGGGAGGAACCACTTTATTCCAGCTTACGCTTCCAGGTCACAGCCCATCGGAGGGAAGTCAGGGCAGAACTCCAGCAGGAGCCATGGAACAAGGTTGCTTACTGACTGCTCTTTCTGACTTGTGCTGTGTAACTCAGGACTGACTGCGCAGGGGTAGCACCACCCACAGTGGGCTAGGCCTTTCCACATCAATCAACATTCCAGAGCGTTCCCCACAGATACAGCTATAAGCCAGTCTTATTTGGGAGACACCTCGATTGAGAATCCCCTTCCTGGGTGCTCTTGGTTATGTCCAGATAACAATAAAACTAACCAGGACGGATGATATGTCTACTTCTCAAGCCTAGATTTTGTAAAGATTTATTTTTAAATATTTCAGTTGTGAGTTGGCTTTCTTATAGTTCTACAGAATTTTCAAGCGAGAACCTATTAACCCAATACTTGTAACAATCTCTTAGGTAATTATAAAACATTTCCAGAGTGAAGTGAGTAAGCTGCAGGAAGAACAAGAATATCTTAAAGTTTCTCAAGTTCAAGAAGAAGTCCTACAGAAACAAGTAAGAATAACCAAAATATCCAACGAAAGTATAAGTTTTTTTTTTAGGTCTGACTGAAACTCCCATTTATATGTACGTTTTCTAAAACTTCTAGGCTATATACACTATTATAGTCTAGATGTTTGTATCACACATTGAAAAATATTAGTAACTTAATATAAAAATGTGCTTTCCCACATGAAGCTCAGACATTATCATTTTATTGTTATAGTTTGTATTTGCTGTTGTGTAGTTGCTGAGAATGGGGAAGTAGCAGGGAAGATGTTTATTTCATTTTTTTTTCTTTTTGGTCTATTTGAGACAGAGTTTCTTCTGTAGCCCCAGCTGGCATATAATGTGCTATGTAGACCAGGCTAGCCTTGAGCTCACAGAGATCCACCTGCCTCTGCCTCCTGAGGGCTGGGACTAAAGGTATGTGCTACCATGCCCAGAAATTTTTTTTTTCTTTCTCAGAATTAGATAGTTAAAGCCATTCCCCTATTGAGTACTGAGGAGGAAGCGGGGGTGGGGGTTCTGTTTTTGCTTTTTACTTTTTTTAATTAATACTACTATTGTTTGTGCGAGTGCTTTGCCTGCACATATGTAAGTGTTCCCATGTCATTCAGTGCCCAAGGAAGACAGAAGAAGGTATTGGATCTCCCAGAACTGGAGTTACAGACAGTTGTTAGCTGCCATGTGGGTGTTGGGAACTGAACCAAGGTCTTCTGCAAGAGCAGCAATGCTCTCAACCACTGAGTCATAAAGCAAGAAGGCTTTGACAGGTATACAAAGAGACTATGCTGTTTGGAAAGTAGTAAAAATGCCAATAATTTTTGTGGTTGGTTCTGCTTAAATAGAAATACATAGTGTGTATGAGGAAAAGAGTAGAGGTCAAGGACCTGCTCTGGAAACACTTTTGGCTGCACCAGGTACTTCCTGCAACATGAGTGCTGTCATGGGAGAGCATGTCCACCTGCTCTGGTGTCACGATCTGGGTGAGGCACTCTCTCCTACTTCAGTCAAAACTGTCAAAGTACCTGAGACTTTTGTTGGTATTATTTTTATTCCTACTGAGCATGGATTCAACATATTCTTTTTATACTGATACATATTGGAAAATGTAAAATCGCCTGCAGTCCCACTGCCCCAAAATATATTTTGCTGTGTCTTTTTCCTGTTTGTACATACAGAAAGAGGTACAGATTGTGTGTGCAGGTTGTCTGATCATTTGTATATGTTTGATGTGTGGATGCATATGATCTTTTTTTATTTTTTTAATTTATTTTTTATGTGTATGAGTGTACTGTCTGCATGTAGGTTGGTGCACCCATGTCATGCAATGCCATGGAGGTCAGAAGAGGATGTCAGATTCCCTTGGAACTGGAGTTAAAGACAGTTCTTAGCCGCCATATGGGTGCTGGGAATCAAACCCGGGTCCTCTGCAAGAGCAGTTGGTGCTCTTAACTGCTGAGCCATCTCTCCAGCCCCGGATGCATATGATCTTTAAAGTCTTTTTCACAACTAAGAGTCTATCTGAACATTTTCCCTGTCACTGTATCTTCACTAGCTGTTTTCTTAAACCATTTACACGACTTATAATAGAAACAAGTTATTTATTGTTTGGTCTCTGTATGGATTGTACTAAGTGTTTAAGGAAGATTATTTTAATTGGTTCTGACCACAAGCTAAAATGTAAGTACTGTTTTTACCTTGGTATAGGTGAAGAACCTGATGCTAAGAAAATGAAATAACTTTACTGTTATTACTAACCAACAGAGAGAAAGACATGGTGACATTAGAGCCTCTCAGTATTAGAAAGGTCTAGGTGCTAGAAATATTCAGAACAGAATAGATGTTATGGACCTAACATTTTGTTTGGAGAATAAAACAGTAAACAAAGGTAAGATTTAATAAGTTGAGACTATATCTGTAAAGAACTTAGTGCTGGGGCTGGAGAGATGGCCTAGCGGTTAAGAGCGCCGACCACTCTTACAGAGGACCTGGGTTCGATCCCCAGCACCCATGTGGCAGCCGAGAACCGTCTGAAACTCCAATTCCAGGAGAACTCCAGTTCCAGGGGAATCCGACGCCCTCTTCTGACCTCCGCGGCATTGCATGACACGGGTGCACAAACTTGCATGCAAACAGAACATTCATACACATACAGAAATAAAATTAATTAAAAAAAAAAAAGAACTTAGTGCTAACTCACTGTGATTTTTCCACTAAGACTTCTCCTTTTACACTCATTCAATGGCCTTTGCCTTAGAAATCCTGCAGCCCACCTCTTGGTTAGGAGTTCCTCATCACCTCACTAGTCCTTGACCATGTTTGAATTCTCTTTCATTTGATGGATGGCCTCTTTCAGAATACCAGAAATGGGTTACAGCTATTCTCAGGAATGGGCCACAGTTGTTACAGTGACTTTGACTGCTGCATAATGACAAAATCATTTTCTAATCATAAAAAAAGCTTATAGGAGAGATGGCTCAATGGTTAAGAGTACCAGCTGCTCCTGCAGAGGACCTAGGTTTGATTCCCAGCACCTACATGACAGCTAACAACCATCCGTAACTCAAGTTCCAGGGGAATCCAGTGTCCTCTTCTGACTTCTAGGGGCATTGCGTGACACTGGTGCACGTACATACATGCAAGCATCACACTCATACACACAAAATAATAAATAAAAACTAAAAAAAATGTAAATAAATAAGCTTATAAAGAGGGGCTGGGGAGATGGGTCAAGAAGGGTTAAGAGCACTGGCTGCTCTTGCAGAGGACCCAGTTCCAGTCCCCAGCACCCACTAGGCACCTGACAACCAACTCTAGTTCTAAAGGATCCAGCACCCTATTCTGGCCTCTGTGGGCACTGCACTTACATACATGTAGGCAAAGCATTCATACCATAAAATAAAAATAAAAGAAAAAAAATTTTAAGTTTATGAATTGCTGGGGATGTAGTAGCTGAGAAGTAGTAAATCCCTAGTGTAGTGCATGAGGCCCAGGATTCATGCCCCAGCACACACTCCCAAAGGAAGTCACAGAAACTGAACTGCTGTTTGGCCATTCTGTATTGATATGTGCCTATCAGCTCTTAGTTCAGTGATCACAACTGGGGTCTTTATCATTTTTATTGATAATTTTAATGCATATAAGATTTGTATGCCCAGTGCCCATCACCACAGTGGATTGTGTAAAGCCTCTCCCTAAGCTTTCTTCAAACCACCTCAGTTCAAGGCCACGGATTTTTGTGGTGACTGATACCACTGGAGCTGTTTCTCATTTGAAATACTTAGATTGTGTTTGATTTAATATGATTTTCTTCTCACCATCTTCCCTAACTAATTCAGGTGAGATTATCATTATTAGGTAATGGATGTTTTGTTATATTACAGGATTAAGTTCATTGATTTTTATTTATCTTCATTTTCTTGTTTATTATTGCCTTTGATATAGTGATTAGTGATATCTGATGCCTGGTGGTAGATTTTTTTTCTTCATTATATGATATAAAGCAAATGTAATTTATTGATTCACTAAGTCCAATATAAAAGTCCCTAGATCTCCTCCATTTTACTCCTAGGTACGATAAAGATAGCACTATTTTCTCAGTGGCGAGAAAACAAGTGCTGCCCTAGAGGTGAGGACAGAAACTACCTCTTTTATCTATCTGCATCCCCAGGTCCTCAGATAGCAGCCAACAAAGGACCTCCCCACTGTTCTCTTCATGCAGACCTTTATCTGAGGACCACTTACTAGTGATTATAGAGTGAGCCAGGTCAAGAGACAGAAGCAGGTAATCTCTTATATCGAGGTCAGTCAAGAGGTAGAGGCCAGCAGATCTCTATCAGATCAAGGTCAGCTTGGTCTTAATAGCAAGTTCTAGACCAGTTGGTGCTGTAGGGCAACCCTGTTTTAAAACACCAAAAGTGTGTGTGTGTGTGTGTGTGTGTGTGTGTGTGTGTGTGTGTGTAGTGCTTTAAGAATCATAAGAGAGGGGCTGGAGAGATGGCCTAGCGGTTAAGAGCACCGACCACTCTTGCAGAGGACCTCTTGCAGAGGACCCCAGCACCCACATGGCGGCTGAGAACCGTCTTTAACTCCAGTTCCAGGGGAATCCGACTCCCTCTTCTGACCTCCGCGGCATTGCACGACACAGGCGCACAAACCTACATGCAGACAGTACATTCATACACATACAACAATAAATAAAATTTAAAAAAAGAATCATAAGAGAATTAAAAGTAACTGAGGTCTGATAAGGCTATCTATCCATTGAGCTCTTTCTGTGCATTGCATTGAACACTGTTTATACTGTGTTTGGTGATTCAAGCTTACTTCTTAATCCCAAAAGTAATCACTTGACTAAAATTACCTTGTAGCCAAAATAAGTGCCTATCTTCATTTTTTAGTTTCATAACACTTGTTGGTATTAGAGGGAGGAAGAAGGTGGTCCAGTCATCTGGAACCAATTAGAATACAAGGTTACCTCAGCTAGAATCCACCTCCACTTCCATAGAGAATGGAAGCTATTAATTTCTGGAAGAATCCATGGTGCCACTCACCTAGAGAACATCTTATAAAATATTCTCAATTTTCAAGATGCCTATTTGAAAAGAATTACGTCCTTATGAATGTCATTTTTTAATCATACTTCATTTTAGATTGCAAATCTCTTAGAAGAGTTGAAGGAAGCCAAGGAAAACCGCACACCAGAGATGAAGCATTTCATGAGCCTGGAAAGGAAGATCACCCAGATGGAGACAAGACACAAGCAGAGAGAGCAGGAGCTGCAGCAGGTGATGGAGGGCTTGCTTGTCCACGCTACTTTACTCTCAGCACCTTCCCGTGCCATGGTTTTGACATTCCTACTGAAAGCCACGTGGTGTTCCCCTTATCCTCCTACCTTATTACAAATAAAATTAGCTTTTAACAGAAAATAAGACTTAAAATCTCAAATACTTTAATATTGATTTCTCTTGTTTTTTAACTTTTGTTTTATGTGTATGGGTGTATTGGCTGCATGCGTGTAAGTGAACCCGTGTAGTGCAGTACCCAAGGAGCTCAGAAAGAGTGGAACTGGAGTTACATGATTGTTGGTGCTGGGAACCAAAGAACCAAACTAGGTCCTCTACAAGAGCAGCTAGTGCTCTTAACCACTGAGCCATCTCTACAGTCCCATTTATATTTTAAGAGAGAGATAAACTCGAATCATGCCCTTAATTATTGAATGGGTGCCTATTAGCTTTTGCATCTTACCCAGGGAACAATGTTTCATACTCAAATCATTTCAACAGATGTTTATAAAAATAAATGTATATTTATAAAGATGATCGTTACATACCTCATACTAGTATTAACACTTAGTACATTTAATGGCAAAGAATGTGGGCTTGGGGGACCTCCCTTGGTACTAACACTCAGCTCTGATCAAAGTGCCAAGGCAAAAACATCATGGTTAGATGGTCAGAGCAACAGTGTTTTCCCCACAGTTCTAGAGACCAGAAGTTCGAGCTTCTGATTGGTTTGTTGTCTGGGGAGGGCTGTCCTCCTGGCTTTCATGTTGATTTCTTACCTGAACTTTCCTTGATATGGTGCTGAGGAAAGGCAAGAAATCGCTCTGGTGTGTGTCTCTTTGTACAAGGACACTAGTCCTATCAGATCAGGGCCCAGGCAGCGTGACCTGACTTAACCTAATTGTGACTCCAAATATGACCATAGCAAAGGTTAGGGCTTCCACGTGTGGCCTTGGGGGGGCACAGACACTATAATCCTTTTGACAACAGAAGCTTCATTGTTGACTGGAGTTCCCCAGAGAAACCCCATGTATACAACTTGGTACTGTCCTACTTTAGCTCTTTCAGATCTTAAATGTTTGTCCCCACTGTGAATTGTAACAGTAATGTGAAGTTTTTGTATTTGCAGATAATACAGCAAACACGCCAAGTAGTAGAAACTGAGCAAAACCAAGAAACTGACAAATGGAGAAGACTTGCACAGTTAAAGAATCAGGAGCTAGACAAGTTCCGGGCAGAGTTAGACTCCATATTGGATGTTCTCCGGGAGCTGCACCGACAGGGCGTGGTTGTGCCAGCTGCTTTTGCTGATAAAATGAATGCTCCAGAGTCTGAATAGAAACTTGGATTTTCCGTGACCTCATTGAAAGGGCTGAAACAGATGAAATTCTGACATTGTCAAGATAGCTTTTGCAAAATAAGGTCCCAGTACCCTGCCAGGAGTGACACCAAAGCAACATGCCAAAATAAATTGTCCTTAATCGACGAGGAGAAATGTATATATCATAATGTATTTACTGAGAATCATTAACTAGTCACATTTGAAATGATTTATGGGCAGATTCCATGATGTCGGAGGACTGTAACTAGCAAGTTGTATTACAACAGATGTAACACTGCATGCTGCAGTGGAAAGAACAGAAAATTGCCCATACCCAGCCACATTATCGACCATATGTGTTTTCTTAATCTTCTGTGTGACAGAAAACCAGCTCCTCTTTCTCATAGAAATGGATGGAGGAACGGGAGCCTCATGGTGCTGACGTCTCGTCTGTTAGCCACGTTCCAGGGCTTCCTCGGTCATCTCGACGGCAGTTGTAACTTTCATACAGGTAAACAGTAAGTTCTCTGGGGATCCTTGCACCTGATATGAAGTGAAAAAATACATTTCACAAGTAACAGCACAGTGTGATGTCTGCATTGCCTTTAGGCAGTCTCTAATAAATGACAAACCTGGTTTAGGGTCATTCTAGAATTATAAACAGAAAATGAGTTTTTCTTTTCTGTTGAAAAGTAATATGTGTCCATTAGAAACAAATACAATATGCATAAAATAGCTAGTTTATTTTACAATCCCAGTTTTAAAAACAGGTCAGAAAATATGTACGACATGCTGAGCAGAGCTGTAGCCAGTTCGTTTCCGGAAGTTCCGGCCTAGTGCTGCCTCCCGGCTCTTTCACAGTGTAGACTCTTCACAGAAATACAAAAACGTGGAGAGTCTGCATTGGTGGCTGGTCATCCAAGCAGGAGCAGGAACCGTGCTGATGCATCAGGATCAGCCTGGATGCTCCTGAGCCACTAGAAGGAGAGTGTGAGAAGAGCTGCATCATGAGCCTGGACTTTCTGCCGGCCACATTGGAAATGTAAAAAGAAACTATACAAATTTAGTTTTTGCATTTTAGACTAATTGTTTAGAATATATTTTATGTTATAATACATTCCAGTTACAGCTGCCAGTAAATGCAGCTTTAAGATAGTAATAGCAAAGTAAAAGAGTTCATAATGGAAGTAGGTCTTAGGGAAATTATGAACAAAAATTAGAAGGTATGGCAGTTGTTAACTATAAGAAGTGCAATTATTGTCTTAATGCCAATATTTTCTAGTGTACTTTTTCTTAGAGGGGAGAAAAAAGCAGTTTGCAATATTTTTCATGTAAGATATTTTCAGCTGTAATACAAATAATATTTGTGTTTTTTTCATTTCTTTTATTAATAAACTTGTCTTTGAATATACAGCTGATGATGCCCTCCCTTTGTCATTTTGACTGATTCTATGTGTCAACCATTAAAAGCCCAAAGCTGGTTCTAAAATAGTAGAAAGGGGGCTGGAGAGAAAACCCAGGTTCTGTTCCCAGCACCCACATGGCAGCTAATAACCATCTGTAACTCCAGTTCCAGGGGATCTGACACCCTCTTCTGACCTCCATAGGCATATGACACAGGTACACTTGCATGCACTCATACATGGTACTCCCATGGAGGTTTACAGAGCATGGGCTGCAGGCCATGCAGTGGGTGAGGCTGGGGCAGGGAACACGTCTCCCGGAGGCTGCTGAGTTTGGGAAGCACAGGGATCAGGAAGGTGAGCATAGGCTCATTATTTCCCTCCATGCCAAGCCCCCAGCTACAGCATTCAGAGCCCCCACAGAGGCTGAACTGGGACAGAGCAGCCATTCGAGCAGCAGTGCCAGCAGCTCTACACATGGTGAGCTGAGAGGTGATGGGCGAGCTTATCTGCCCATGTGCTGAGTGGTTGAAAGTTCTGATTCCACTAGGACCAGCTGCACCAGCCAATACAGCACTTGGTTTGCTCAGCCAACCCAAAGCACATGAAGAAACAGACGGAGCTGAAGAAAGAGCCAGCACCATCTTGAGAACTTGGAATGAGAACAGAGATTGGGGGGAGGGGGCAGGGGGCTTTTTTTTTTTTTTTGAGACAGGGTCTCCCTGTAACCCCACTGACCTGGAACTTGCCATGTGGACCAGGCTGGCCTTGAACTCACCAAGATCTGCCTGCCCCTGCCTCCAGAGTGCTGGGTTTAAAGGCATGTGCTGCCACTCCTGGCAAGACCAGGGATTCTTTCTTTGGGGGGGGCAGTCTTTTTCAGACAGGGTCTCCCTGTAGCCTCAGCTGTCCTAGAACTCGCTCTGTAGATCAGGCTGGCCTTGAACTCACAAAGATCCACCTGCCTCTGCCTCCCGAGTGCTAGGATTAAAGGTGTGCACCACCACACCTGGCAAGACCAGGGATTCTTTTTTTTTTTTACATAAATTTATTTTTATTTTTTTATCAAATCTAGACCCATGTCCCCCCCATGCCCCCACCCCACCAGAGCTCATGCATTCTGCCAAACATGCTTTTCATCTCTTTCTCAATATTCTCCATGAGGAAGTTGACTGTTTTGAGCAGAAGTTCACTGTTTCAGTCAGTTCTTCAATGCAGTCCTTTCGGTTGCTGTTGTTGTTGTTATTTCCGATATGCATCACTCCCAACTGCTTTGGACAAAAGCTCAAGGGGCCATGCACAAGAAATACTTACAGCTAGGTAATTGGCACTAGCATCCACAGATGAGGGGTACCATTCATCGTTTGTTTTTCTGGGACTGTGTTACTTCACTCAGCATGATGTCCTCTAGCTCCAGCCATTTTCCTGCAAAGCTCATGATGTCGTCTTTCTTTACTGCTGCATAGAACTCCATTGTGTAGATGTACCACATTTTCTCTATCATCTCATGGCCCCTCCAGTTGAGGGGGCATTTGGGTTGGTTCCAGCTCTTGCTATTGTGAGAGAGCTGAAATAAACCAGGCCGTGCATGTATCTCTTAGGTAGATGAGTCTTCGGGCGGGTACACACACCGCCCAGGAGTGGTTATGGCTGGGTCGGAGTGGTCAAGTTCATTCCAAACTCTTCCAAGGGGTTCTCCACACTGCTTTCTTCATAGTGGCTTGTACGTTTACATTCCACACCAGGTAGACTGATAGTGTTTTCCTTTCCCCAAACCTTCCGCAACTTGGTATCTGTATTGTTTTCTTGAATCCCTAGCCAGGTCTTATTGGGAGGTAAAGATGATATCTTAAGAAGTGGTTTTGTTGAATTTGCATTTCCTTATGATTAAGTGATTCCGTTGAAGAACACTTCTTTAAGGTGTTTCTACAGCCATACTCTAATTCCTCACCTTGTGAAGTCTGTGTTCAGTTCTTTGCTTCTCATTATTGAGTGGGTTCATTTGTTTTCTTTTTTTCTTTTGGTTTTTTTTGAGTATGTTTATAATATTCTGTGGGACCGATCCATGCTTTGTCAGATGTATTGCAGTGAAGGTTTTCCTCCTCACTCTGTTGGGATTTCCTCTTCACTTCGTACTTGTTTTCTCCTTTTTTTTTTTTTTAATTTTTTTTAATTTTTTATTCTATGCTGTATGATGTATGAATGTATTGTCGTGCATGCATGTTGTGCACCTCCAGGTCGGCAATGCGGCGGAGGTCAGAACCGAATGTTTGTCTGGAATCCCACTGGAACTGGAGTTCTACCCTGGAAGTGGAGTTTCGGGACGGTCTCGGCCCGCCATTTGGCTTGCTGGGGATCGAACCAGGTCTCTGACAGAGCAACAGTGCATCTTACCAGCTAGGTCATCTCCAGCCCCTTTTTTTAATTATTGGTTTTTTTTTTTTTTTTTTTTTAATTTTTTTTCTTTAAATTATTTATTTTATTTCCCAATATGTAGTATAGAATGTACTGGTCTGCATGCGGTCACTTGTGCACGCGCCGTGTGCGTGAATGCAGCGGACGGTCAGAAGAGGGTCTCGGATTCCCCTGGAACTGGAGTTCTCCTGGAATTGGAGTTTCAGACGGTTCTCGGCCGCCATGTGGGTGCTGGGGATCGAACCCGGGTCCTCTGTAAGAGCGGTCAGCGCTCTTAACCGCTAGGCCATCTCTCCAGCCCCCCCGATTGTTTCTTTTGATGTACAGAAGCTTTTGAGTTTAATGAGGTCCCATTTGTCAATTGTTGACCTTAATTCTTGCAGCTGCTGTCTGATTTAGGAAGTCTCTTCCTACGCCTAAGTCTTGTAGTCTGCTGCCAACTTTTTCTTCTATCGCCTTCAGAGTTTGGGGTTTCACATTGAGAAGACCAGAGATTCTTAAAGCAGCCACTATAACAGCTAGCTGCAGGGTCCTCAAGAGATGGAATGAATACGAATAGTCAGCATTGGATCAAATATTTCCTCACATGGTTCTGATTCAGAGGGAGGGAAGATTAAAGTGGATGTTGAAATCAGAGTTCTCCCGTGGAGAAGTGGACAACATAAGTACACCAGAGACACTGATGACCACAGCGGCCTACAGAGTAGAGGGAGCGGTGAGGGTTTCTCCAGTGCCAGTGTCAAACTCCTTACTTCCTAGAACCCAGTGTGACACACCGTGCAGGACAAAATATTTACTAGGCCAATTCAGTACAGTCTCTTAAACTGGGTTCATGATACAGTCTGCTTTAAAACCAAATAAAACTACTTGAACAAAAGGATTAGAAGACCTGTATTTAAGCAAACACTTTAACAATGTGGGGTAGAGCCTCCCCAGAAGAACAAATACTCAAAACCCATTTGCACCAATAAAGCTAGGATTTCTCCACCTCTGTATCTGCAAAATTAGACTCAATGAGAGAATCGGACTTTTAAAGATCACAAAATAAGTACACAGGGGCTTGTTAATCTTGTACTCTTAAGAACAATATGTATGGTGGCACATGCCTTTAATTCTAGCACTCGGGAGGCAGAGGCAGGCGGATCTCTGTAAGTTCAAGGCCTGCCTGATCTATATAGCAAGTTCCAAGACAGCTGGGGCTATAGGGTGACCCTGTCTCAAAAAGACCAAAAAAGGGAACAATGTATGTGAGGCTGGAGAGATGGCTCAGTGGTTAAAAGCACTAACTGTTCTTGCAGAGGACCTAGGTTCAATTCCCAGCACCCACATGGCAGCTAAAAACTATAGCTCCAGTTCCAGGGGATCTGAGGCCCTTTTCTGACCTCTGTAGGCATTGCACAACATGGGTGCACTCATATACATGCAGGTAACACATATATGTAAAATAAAAATTTTTTAATTCTGTATATGTAGGAATGTACTGTCTGCATACAGGTTTGTGCATCCGTGTTGCAATGCTGCGGAGGTCAGAAGAGGGCGTCAGATTCCCCTGGAACTTGAGTTCTCCTGGAATTGGAGTTACAGACGGTTCTCAGCCACCATGTGGGTGCTGGGGATCGAACCTGGGTCCTCTGCAAGAGCGGTCAGTGCTCTTAACCGCTAGGCCATCTCTCCAGCCCCAATAAAAATATTTTTTTAAAAAAGAACAATGTATGTGTTATGCATCCCTTTTTGTGCGTTTTCTGAATAGCTTCAGCAGCCCAACCTTACAAGGTGAGGATGTTTAAAGTGGACGGGACCAGCAAAAAGGAGTGCAGCAGCTTCCGGACAGGATGATCCCCATCATCCAGGCCAAAATGTTCATACGGAGCAAACATCTTTCCAAGGTGGATAGTGGAAAACTGCCAGCCCTGACTGGCTCCTCCAAACCTGCCCCAGACATGAAAGCTCTGCTCTCTCCTTTGGCTCCAGATCCCATTCTTTTGACCAAAAATCTTGTAACAGGATATATTAAAAGTAAAAAAGTAAAAATGCATATATATATAAAATAGGCATTCCTTATCAGGAGGAAATAACCTCCCCTTATGGCCTCAACAAAGCTGCAGTTCCACTCACCTATGCCAAGTTATAAAAGTTAAGAAGTCACTCATTATTCTTCCTCTGTCCTTTCACACATTATTTCATATTATAAGAGAGTTGTGGTACCTACTCCACTCCCTTCCTTTCCCAGCACTGGCAAAACCAATGCTCCCAGGACCCCAGGAGGCAGGACTCTGGTGCTAATTCGGAGGGAGGGGTCCATTGTGGATGAGCTCACTGCTAAGCACTAACTAGCTGCCTAACACGTGCATGACTCTACTACAAAATCACTGCAAAATGCCACAGAAAAGGGCTTAGGACACAGTGTTTGATAAAATCATTTAAGTTAATCACTTTTAAATTTTATAAGAATTCTTTAAACAGGGTCTAGGTATGTAGTTCTGGGTGGCGTTGGCTCCTGGGATCTCTCCTGCCTCAGTCAGCCTTTAAACAAACATGATGCTTTTCTAAAGATTAGTATTGTGCTAATCATAATAATAAAAGATTCACATAATCTCATCAGAAATAATGAGAGTAGAAAGACTAAGGGCCGGGTGTGGTGGCGCACGTCTTTAATCCTAGCACTTGGAAGCCAGAGGCAGGTGGATCTTTGTGAGTTCAAGGCCAGCCTGGTCTACAGAGTGAGTACCAGGACAGCTGGGGCTACAGGGAGACCCTGTCTCAAAAAGACAAAAAAAAAAAAAAAAAAAAAAAAAAAAAAAAGACTAAGGAAAAACAAAAGCAATCCTAAGTGAGGTCACAGAAGTCATTGTCCAGTGTCACATGGTCATAACATGAGAATGGTGGAAGGCTGTTTCTCTGCCCTCACGGTGATGCTGACAACCTCACTGAATTGGTTTCTAGTAAGTATGATATAGTGTAGGCTCTACAATCAGGTAAGCACATTCCAGTGATCTACATCACTGGGCTGAATTGCTCCCCTGAGAAGAACCTGACCAAAACTCTAGACAAAACTCTTCTATATACTCCCCAGCTGGCCAGGGTAAGGGCACAGCAGTAGCTGCTCCCAAAGAAGGTCCAGAGTAGACTGAGAAAGAGAAGCGCACAGGTAGGCAGTGCTCCCATGCAGCCAGGTGACTATCGCCATCAGTAGAGTCTGGGTACTCAGGAAATATTTATCCCATTCCTTCCTTAAAGTGCATGGCAATAGCTCTCCAAAAAGTTGGAGAGCTCAAGCAGTGGGATAGACCATTCTAAACCTGTTAGAGTTCCTAACAGCATACAGGAAATTAGCTAGCTGCGATATACCCCTGTGTCCTGCAACATCCTTGAAAAATATTGTTTCCGCAACACCGTTAAATTAAAGTGAAAAAGACAACACAGAGGGAACAAGATAATTCTTCATGAAGACAGGAGCTGGTAAAACCACTAAGCTAAAATTACATTCTACAACCTAAAGAACTATTCCAAAAGCAACTTCAGACTCAGAATATAGACTCACAAGCTGCAGAAAGATTCTTTCTAGCCTTGAAACCTAGTGGAATCAACTCTATCGAATTTCGAAGTCTATTGAGACTGGTGACCCATTTTTCACCAAGGAAGCAAGTGTGTGTTTTCTAACTTTACAGATCCACAGAGGGAGAGTCACATCTTACTCAGGACTCACTGTCACCTGTCACCTGCCTTAAGACAGTAAGACAATGAAATTTAGATGACATGTTAGACCTTGAGTTGACATTGGAATGGTTTGAAACTAGCATTTGAGAGATGACATTTTGCACGTAGGATAAACTGGAACCTCTGGGGTCAAAGTAAGTCAGGTAAGGCACATTGTAATCTCTGGGAACTAGGAACATGATACCTTTTCATGACAACAAGGATTTTGTCAGATGTAGTCAAGCTGTAAGAGGGAGGCGGGGCAGCCAGAGACAGCGACAGAGGTAAAGAGAAAGAGGTCATGATTCAAGGAATATGAGCAACCAGGAAACTGGTAAAGGCAAGATTCTTCCCAGAATCTCCTGTGTTGGCCAACTTTCCACCACTGCACAAAATACCTGAAAGAAAGAAAACTGTATTTGAGTTTATTGTTTCAGTCCAGGTCATTCAGTTCCATCCTTTATGGGCCTGTGGTGGCAGCAGGAGTGATTGGTGGAAGAGGCTGCTTACTTCATGGTGGCCAGGGAAGAGAGGAAGGGCCAACAATGAGAGACATCTCTCTAAAGCACACTTCCATTCCTTTCAACCAGGTTCGGCTTCCATCACCTCCAAATAGCTCATTAAATTAGGAACCCATCAACATAGTAATCCACTAATGCCTGACCTAATCTCTTCCCAGAAACCCCACCTATGGATGTCGCTACACTGAGGCCCAAGTCTTCAACCTGTGAACCCTTGGAGGATATTCAAGTCCAAACCACAGCTTCCCTAGATGGAATGCAGCCCTCCCAATGTCATTTTCAAGGTATCTGAGACTAGTTTAGGACTTCTATAGTTCATGTTGGCAAGAACATTAAATTGTGTTGCCTTAAGACAGAGCTTACTCCACTTTGTCATCAATGAGAAATGACCTGGGAAACAAATAAAGACATGCTGTGCATTCGGCTTACTGGGCTGTCATGAAGTTCTTGGTCTCTCATCAGAAATCTTGTATCTTCCAGGGGAGGCTGCTGGAAACAAGCCTGAAAACTTGCAAGAGGTTATAAAACCTTATTTCATGGTTTCTTTTTTCTTTTATGTATGTGAGTGTTTTGCCTGCATGTATGTAAGCGCACCCATGTGTGCAATGCCCATGAAGGCCAGAAAGAGGCTGTCAGATCCCCTGGAACTGGAGTTAAATGTGGTTGTTACTTTTCATGTGGGTGCTGGGAACCAAACCCTTGTCCTCTGCAAGAGCAGCCAGGGTTCTTGACCACTGAGCCATCTCTCCAACCCTCTCCCCAGAGTTCTTTGTTTTTTCAAAATTTTATTTATTCTTTTTGTGTATGAATGTGCTGTCTGCATGCAGGTCTGTGCACCCATGTCGTGCAATGCCTTGGAAGTCAGAAGAGGGCATCGGATTGCCCTGTAACTGGAGTTAAAGACGGCTCTCAGTCACCATGTGGGTGCTGGGGATCAAACCCAGGTCCTCTGCAAGAGCAGTCAGTACTCTTAATCACTAGGCCATCTCTCTAGCCCTCCCCAGAGTTCTTAAAATTTAGTTCTTAAAATTACAGTATAATCACAAACATTTTTCCTACTTTCACATACTCTGGTCTTCTCACTAATCTACTTCTAAATAAGACATCTTTTAGATATATTTCAGATATAAATAAGAAGTAGCCCATAATTTATAATTATTTAAGTAAATAATGAATAATGCTAATACAAGTTAGCGAGATCATTCTTGTTCTTATTCTCTTACATAAAAATATTCATGAAAATAATACATATCTATTTGTAAGAATTTGTCAAAGCAACTTTATACTAAATAATCCATTTTTTTCTACTGCTTTGGGTTAGAAAGAATAGTACTTTCCTTTAAAAAACAGGACAGTAGGGATTGAAGAAATGGCTCAGCAGTTAAGAGCACTGGATGCTCTTGCGAAGGACCCCAGTTCACTTCCCAGCACCCACATGGCAGCTAACAACTGTCCATAACTCCAGTTCCAGGGGAATTCAACATCTTCTTCTGACCCCTGTGGGCATTGAAGGACATGGGCGCACTTATACACAGGCAATACACTCATACACATAAAATAAAATATTTTTAATTGTTTAAAGGACGGTACAGGAATTTGCTTTCGTGGAATCATTCTGATATAAAATGTGTACATGACTCTATGATCCAGGATCCTTAGACGAGAGAAGCAGCACACATACTCAGAAATCAGCAGACCCCGAAAGCTTGACGTGGCCTCTTAAAGGAAGGAATCAATCGATTGTGTTAAAACAAAACCAGAGAAAAATCCTGTGCAATCATATACATTTATTTTGCAGCTTAAGGGAGATGAGTGGTAGACAAACTCAGAATGAAAATACCACTCAGAGATTAGCAGGTGGCCATGCGTACAATGAACTGTGTGCAAAGCCAAGTTGTTTCCAATACCAGCAAGCAGGTTGCTTCCTTTGTAAAATTAACTCTATATTGCTCACAGTAACAGACCACCTGAACACCTGTTGGTGTACACAGCCCACTGACCATCTCAGCTCCAAGCCAGAGGCACCAGGACCATCTTCCAATGAAGCAAACAGCATAGCAGAGTATCTTATTATTCTAAAGCTAGCATTTTAGCAGTATGATCACAGAGACACCGACACGGCACAGCTAGAATTACCCAAATCAGCCAGATGACACCCTACCCTACATTTCTTGAGGACACAAATAACCTGCAAAATACCTTGGGCTGGTACTCACTGGGGTCAGAGCTGTTTGAGCACAGATGGTTGGAGTTTCTCAGATAAAATGCTGCAGCATAACTCAGCAGAAACATTGGCCATTGTGTTGTGTGAGTCTCCTGATACGGTGCCTTTAACTAAAGTGTGACTCCCTAACAGCTTGAGTGGACGGTACCAAGACTGGGGAACGTACGACGAGAGCTGGGAGGCACTGCCCTCTTTTACACTGCTTAGTGTACATTAGCTTGTTTGGAACATTGTAGGTTCACAGGATATTAGAGCTGGTATAGGTCATCTAATCAAGCACACCACCTTACCTTTAGAAATGTGGCAGCCAGAGAGGTGAAGCAGCTTTGTTAAAGGCAGAGGGCATGGTAGAAACAGGCCAGATCAGAATGCGGTGATGTAACCCTCACTCGAGACAGCTCACTTGGATAAGTGGCTGAATGTTTGGTAAGGAAGATTAGATAGCATAGAAGCATTTTAATGCAAAAAAAAAATCACAAATGGGTTGATAAGAGGGAGGAAAACCCCAGCAAAGGTTGATTGATGCTTTCTACCCCATCTCTACTACTCAGCCCCAGCCCTAGGCACTAATCTCTCTCTCTCTCTCTCTCTCTCTCTCTCTCTCTCTCTCTCTCTCTCTCTCTCTCTCTCTCTCACACACACACACACACACACACACACACAAAACTTTAGTGGATGGAGATTTCTTGCAATACAAAGACAGATCATATTTTCAGAAAAACACAAGCATGTTTCTCAGCCCAGGTCTTTGCATGAGGTCTGGGAAACTGGTTTATTTTCTAGAACAACAGGTGGCTCTGAAATGAGAAGATCATCCTCCCCAAAGGAGGAGTTCTGGTCTGTGTTCACGAAGTTGGGGATGTCAAACTTCATGAACCTGTTCAGTTCCTCCTCCTGCCTCCCACTGCGTCGGATGGCTTCCTGGAGTTGGACTTCACTGTCGATGGCTGTCGTTTGCTGGCAAGCTTTGGCCCTGTCCAAGTGTTCCACTTCATTGATGTAGCAGTGGAAGAGAGACCTGGACTCCTCGTTGCCCTGACGAGAAAACACCTTATCTGGCTCCAGTGGTTTTGCAAAGTCTGATACGAAGCTGTTCATTCTGAATCTCTTCTCTGAAGACTCTGTATTGCTAAAAAGAAAGCAAAAATGAAAGGTTGTGGGTGCTGCGGCATATTCGCCTGTGTGGGCTGTGGTTCTGCATGTAGGACAGGCCAGGATATTTCACAAAATACCACTGGGCATCCCTTAAGGGCATGCAGACAAGCACTACCAATGACAGATCTCACTTCTGAACATAGAACTCCAAAGCAAAAATCTTCAGATGTAAGTCCCTGGATTGTCCTGAAAAAAAAAAAGACATTCTCCCCAACATCCTACAAGAACCCCCAAAACAAACCAACTCAACAAATAGAAATTGCCTGATTTCAGAAATCAGCAATCTGAGGAGCTTTGTCATTAAGCCAGCTGAGGAACTCTTAGGGCAGATTTATCTCCTAGCATACTGGCCTAGGAATGTCAGGCAAGCAAGCCCCCACCCCCCCCACCCCACAGCCTGAGTATTTTATGTGTGGTTACTAACAAACCTAGTTATCAAATTTCCTTGCTTACTAAACAAATGTGTTCAGTATGTTCCACATTTAGAACTTGGAGACAAGTCAGTACAAACTGTGAAGGTGTGTTGAATGCAAATTTCAGAGGTTGTTTTTGTCTTTCAGCAAATGATTTAGCTCATAATTGTCACTTTACTAGGGATATAGTATTTGAAAATGGGAACAGTGTGCCAGCAACCTGTGACTTAATAAATTGCTAGGATGTTGCCTAGGTAAAGGAGGGGCTTGCAGCATTCAGAAACTGTGATTCAGGCAGCTGAGACCCACAGCATTTTTCAGACACCAGGATGCAGGCTGCAGGCCAGCACAACAGCAGACTCGAGCCCGGCTGTGCGCAGAAGCCTTTCTGCTCAAGCTTCATCTCGATAGACCCTTGCTGGAAAACTACAGCTCAGAGAACAAGGACCAAGAATTTTGTCCCTCCAAGCAAGATACAGGGCAGTGGACACTGAAGTCCCCTGTGCGACCTCTCTGGTCTCTTCTTCTGATACCAAAATAGTGCTCCTACGACCCTCACCGTGTCCTAATGATCCTTGGTATGACAACAGTGTGATATGGATGATTTCCCCTCAAAACAGTTCACCCTGGTACACTTCAGAGTCGGGCAAATATTACATGCTCAGTACACTATCCTCTTTTTTCTTTAACTGATAAAGGATCTGTACAATAATCATTACCTACAGTTTCACTTATGAAGGTTGCAGTTACCCATGGTATGAAAAGATTCATGGAAAGTTCCAGAAATAATTTATAACTGTTACTATTATTGCTGTTTATCTAGTTTTATCTATCTCTAATAGTTTAAAAGGCTTTGAACTAGTATTAAAATTCATACTTAGTGAAGAAATTAATAAAGTATGTTCAAAACCTAGACACTGAAAAATTTTAAATGCTACAAGGGGAGATTGGAGAAAAGCTGTCTGGAAAGACATACATGTTTATGGATCAGAAGACTTCACACAAGACAGGCATGTAGCCACCATGGGATTAGAGCAGCATGCTGGTTAGTTTTAAGGACCAACTCCACACAGCTTAGAATCGCCTGGGGAAAGAGTCTTAATAAGGAATTATCTGGACCAGGTTGGCCCATGGATGAGGGTGACAGGGAGTGTCTGGATTAGTAATTGAGTAGGAGGACTCAGCCCACTGTGGGCAGCACCACTTCCTAGGCAGGAGGTCCTGAGCTACGGGAAAGCCAGATGACAGTGAACAGCATGGCTGCATCTATTTCTCTCTGCTTTTGACTTTGGATCTTATGTGAATAGCTGCTTTAATTCCTGCTTCAGCTCCCCTCAAGGATGGACTATAACCTGGAATTGTAAGCCAAACAAATCCATCCTAACCCCCCCCCCAAATTTGCTTTTGGTTAGGGTTATTTTGTCACAGTGAGATAAATGAAACTATAACGAGCAGTTACTTTAAGAGTCAAAGCTCCGGGCTAGAGAGGTGGCCTAGCAGTTAAAAGCACCGATTGCTCTTGCAGAGGACCTGGGTTCGATCCCCAGCACCCACATGGTGGCTGAGAACCGTCTGTAACTCTGATTCCAGGAGAACTCCAGTTCCAGGGGAATCCAACACCCTCTTCTGACCTCTGCAGCATTGCACGACACGGGTGCACAAACCTACATGCAGACAGTACATTCATACACATAAAATAAATAAAAAAATTTAAAAACAAGAGTCAAAGCTCCTCCATTTTTGTTAATGTTTCTTTTCTAATGCTTCCAGTAGTTGTCTTCTATATTTAATGCTTATTTTATAATCATTATCTACAAACTTATTCTGCAATAAGCCATATTGCCTTAGCTGGAATTGGAACCTACTGCCTCTCCTCTCATCAGTGATCCATCCCTGACTCTTCCAGGCTTTGCTGTGGAAACACTGGGTGTTTCTTGCCACCTGAGTTCCTTCTCTGTGTTATGCCTGGTTCTCCACTTCTCTGCCATGTCACTCCCCTCCTTAATTTTTCCAGGCGTGGTGGCACACACCTTTAATCCCAGCACTGGGGAGGCAGAGGCAGGTGGATCTTTGTGAGTTCAAGGCCACCCTGGTCTACAGAGGGAGTTCCAGGACAGCTGGGGCTACAGGGAGACCCTGTCTCAAAAAGACCAAAAAAAAAAAAAAAAAGACTGCAAGTTCTTGAAGGCAAGCACTGTGTGTTTCTTGCCTACATTCCTGATCCCAAGGACAACAGCAGGTAAATGCTTTTGTTGAATGAATAAGTGAATACATTAGTCCTGAAGAATCCTGCAACTAAAGCTGATCTTGACTTAGCAGGATGTCTCCTCTACAGCTCCTATAATTTCCTATAATTTCAAGCTCCTATAGGGCTTGAAGTGCTCTCAAGGGCATGCTCCTCTAAGGCCTAAAGTCAGAAGCAGATGAAGCTGAATGGAGAGGTGATTGACCCTAGGTGTAGAGGCAGTTAATACGGAAGTCCAATAAATCAGCTGTCTCTCTCTCTCTCTCTCTCTCTCTCTCTCTCTCTCTCTCTCTCTCTCTCTCTCTCTCTCTCTCTCTCTCTCTCTCTCTCTCTCTCTGTCTCCTGTAGCTATATCTGGCTAAAGGAAACCACCTTTTCTTAACTGCCCCCCAAATGCTCCCCCATCTCCAAGCCCTGCCCCAGAATCTACCATGGAGTCCATTGGGGATTGGGGCTGTAGGGGCCCAGAAGCCATGAGGGAGAAGGGTCTTCTTGCCATTGGTGTGTGGGAATGGCCCTCAGGGAAGGCAGTGAAAACCTTGCAGGCATGTGCAGCACTGCAACACAGCAGCAGCATCTACAAAGCTCGTGCTCAAGTCAGTCTTTTTCCCACACCCCACCCTGTTCTCACCTAGACTAGGATCCCAGCAGACACCAATCCTTTCCCTGAACCAACTCTCTTACCCTGAGTCACCAACCACCCTAGCATAGGTGCTAAGCATCACCTCAGTTAATCCCAACCCCAATTTCCTTGACTCTTGATCTGCTGGTCAGTCCTGCCTATGTAGGACACAGAAAATACACATCAGAAAAATCCCCATTCCTGGGAGACACATCTACAATTGAACCTCTACAAGCAGAATGAGGGGCAGAGAGAAAAGGAGCGCACCCCTCAGTTCTCAGCAGTGATGCTTCCGCACACCATGGAGAGTGACACCAACAGAAGGCCACAGCTAGCCAACCTCAAAGAATGGGAGCCCCCAGAGTGTGTGTCCCTGTATGGGGCCCCTATATTAAACCTCACCTTCCCAGGGCTCAGGGATCACTGCAGAAGAGGGGGCAGAAAGACTGTGAGAGCCAGGGCTGGTGCGTGAAGGGAGAGAGGCAGCGGCTTGCCACTGAGTGTAAGCCATCACATGGAAACCTATCCAATGTAGGCATCAGACACGGGACCCAGGCCAATGGGGACATGGTCTCAAAGCAGAAAAAGAGAAATGGCTGGGACACTGGCCCTGGATTGCAAACTTCAACAGACAGTACTGTTAGGTGAGGAAGAGTATGCCTTACCTAGGATTCCTAGATGTGCTGACTACACTCCAGTGGATCTATTTGCAGAGGACATCTGGGTTTGGGGGCTTGACTAGATATGGCTTAGCTTGAATGCTGTAATGCATGAATTCTGATGGGGGGTTGGGGCATGGAGGGGAATGGATTTGATTAAGAACCATTGTATGAGTTGTACAAATGCTCAATACCAACAACAAAAAAAAGAGTGTCAATAAAAATTAACTTCAAGGGCTGGAGAGATGGCCTAGCGGTTGAGAATGCTGACCGCTCTTGCGGAGGAGCCGGGTTCGATCCCCAGCACCCACATGGCGGCTGAGAACCGTCTGAGACTCCAATTCCAGGAGAACTCCAGTTCCAGGGGAATCCGACACCCTCTTCTGACCTCCGCGGCATTGCACGACATGGGTGCACAAACTTGCATGCAGACAGTACATTCATACACATACATAAATAAATAAAATTAATTTAAAAAATTAAAATACTTAACTTCAAATAAAATAATTTGAACATACACATTTTAAAAAATGCTCAAGAACCTCACGTTACAGGCTAGGAGCTGATTCAGCGGTAAGAGCACTTCCTGCCCTTCCGGTGACTCTAGTTCTGGTCTAGCACCCATGGCAGGTGGCTCACAAGCACCTGTAAGTCCATTTTCAGGGTATCCTATACTCTATTCTTGCATTATTGTTAGCTACATAAAAGGTGTGCCTATAATGGCCTGATTACCACCCACAGCTCTGTGTTCCAATGACAGAGAGAAGAGAGCTAGCTGTAGCTTCAACCCCTCAGTGGAGCTGCTACAGAGAACTAACACTCACAGCCTCTATTATAGCAGTTAAAGAAGCTTCAAACCAACCAATCTTTCCTTTCACAGCTCCAGCTCTAATTGTGAAAAGAGAAAATTACAAAATTCAAACACCTTAAATCCCACCCTAGCTAAAGTTATATCTGAAACCAGAAGTCACAAATGTCAAAGATGGTAACTTTTAAAAAGGGAGCTAGCCACTCTTCACAATAGCAAAGAGCTGGAGCCAACCCAAATGCCCCTCGGCAGATGAGCGGATGACAAAAACATGGCACATCTATACAATGGAGTTCTATTCAGCGGCAAAGATGACATCATGAACTTTGCAGGTGAATGAATGGAACTTGAAGCCATTATGCTAAGTAAAATAATGCAGTCCCAGAAAAACAAACAGCAAATGGTCTCCCTCATTTGTGGATGCTAACACCAAATCCCCAGTTGAAAGGCAAGCTGAACAACATTATTGTTATATTTCTTTTTATCTGAAAGCAACTGTGTTGTTATAATGTAAATCTCTTAACGGGCTCTAGAATGGAATTACCACTTATTTTCAGACTCTGTAATTACTGTATATGGATGGAAGGTATGTATGCATATTTTAGAGTAATATAAAATTAAAGGAGGAAAATGTAATAAAAAATAGCATTTGAACACATATGTATCAAAATTATGACCTCCAGGAATAAACTGGGGTGGGGGAGGGACAAGAAGGGGGTAATGTATCCAAATTGGACTGAAAAGTGTCTGAAATATACAAAATGTCAATTTAAAAAACATAACAAATTGGGCTGGAGCGATGGCCTAGCGGTTAAGAGCACCGACCGCTCTTGCAGAGGACCCGGGTTCGATCCCCAGCACCCACATGGCGGCCGAAAACCGTCTGAAACTCCAATTCCAGGAGAACTCCAGTTCCAGGGGAGTCCGACGCCCTCTTCTGACCTCCGCGGCATTGCACGTCACGGGTGTACAGACTTGCATGCAAACAATACATTCAAAAATACAAATAACGGGAAAATATAAAAAAAGTGTAAAAAAAAGAAACATAACAAATTAAATTAAAAATTAACATGTGAGGTGCTGGAAAAGGGATAAGGCCTCGTGTATCCGCGCACCGACTGCTCGTGCAGCGGCCCCGGTTCGATCCCAGCACCCACATGAGCGGCTCGGCCCCCGCTGTACCTCCCCATTCCAGGACCGCCCTGCCAGTTACAGGGGAATCCGAGCCCCTCGTCTGACCTCTGCGGCAATTTGTGCATAGCACGGGGGGCACCAACCTAACATGGCAGCCGGTACAGCATACACATCCAACAATAAATAAAATTTACACAAAAAAGATAATCAGTACCTCCAGTGATGGAGGCAGTGCGCTGGCGTTCCGCAACCTGGCAGATCCACTGGTGCTGGGGGCCCGGCGCCGTCGCCCCTGGTTCGACACTGCCGCGTTACCCTCAGTGTCCCCCCCCCTACCGGCCCTCCCACCTCTTTGTCCCCCGGCGTGGTAGTGGCAGGCCCACGCCTTTCACTCCTCGCCCTTGGGCGGACACCGCGGCCCGGCGGCTCTTTAGTGCGTTCACGCGACCGCCTGAGTCAACGGAGTGAATTCCAGAGCCAGCTGGGCTACAGGGAGACCCCTGTCTCCGGAAAGCACCAAAAAAAAAAAAAAAAAAAAAAAAAAAAAAATCTTTGTACAAAAAGACCACAAAATATACATATGGAAAACTGATTTTTTTATGCCTTGAATTAATTAAAATATACTATTAAAATGAAAAAAAAAGGAGCTAGCCATTGGTACCATCCTGAGAAGAGCATCCAAACAATATTTGCCAAGAATTCCGGTAGCCTTCCTCAATGTGACAGGTTCATCCTCAGTCTACACTGCCTGTCCTGAATAGCATGCTCTGAAGTCCTCCTGTGCCATCCTAAGGTTGGAGAAACAATGCCTGAACCCATTCTTCATTGTTTTGTTTTGACATTTTGTTTCTTTGATTTTGCTTCGGATTTACCTGACTGGCTCCAATATCTTAAGCTTCGCCAGCCATGACAGACAGCTCTGACACTTGGACTTTTCTTCTTAGCAGAGGTCACACCCTGTATTCTCTCAGCCTGTGGAATTCTCAGCATCTTGAATAGACAGCATCTCACACCAGGACCCTAGGTGCGGTGCTCTGCCTGATATTCCCTACTCCATCTCTCACACACCCCCTGCCCTTCCAGCTCTCTCTCCCACTGTCACGTGGCAATTTTCTCTGAGGTAAACCTTCTACCTGGAAGGGAAGATCCTAAGACACAGGATGCTGTTCTAAGGGGAGGTGACACATTCCGTCCTGCAGGAAAACATCTTAAGCCAAGGAAGCAAACAACTCAAAGTCTTCAGCAAGTCCCTGAAAGTCACCAGGCACATTGGGCTCCCTCCCTCCCAGCCATATAAACCCTCAGAGCTGCTGAGAGCCTCAGACAGCTGAGCTGCCTAGAAGACTCTCAGACCAGTCAAGCTACCTGGAAAAGACACTCTCCGACCTGTTGAGCTACCCGAGGCTGTGCAGTGCCCTCCATCTTTCCTGCTTTTTTGAGCTATGTTGGGGTGGACTTTTGTGATGCATCTCCTGAAAGTAACCCCTCATCCATATTCCCAGAATTAACCAGTGAATTAAAGTTCCCAGAAAAACCTGCATCTTCAAACTCAACCCTTTTCACCACAGATGAACTGATTAGAACTTCATGATTGTGAAGAGTATAGAATGTTCCAGAGCCTAATTATAATTTATCTTGGGCTATCTTTAGCCCCCACAAATAGCCACTCCTGTATCTGACTTAACATCTTCCTTTGGAATGTATTAACTTAACCAAACCCTAGCTTCCAGGAATCCAAGGCCAATGATGTTGTCAGAGAGAATTGAAGGCCCAGAGCAAAGTCTGCCTTGCTTTGCTACGGCTCACTTCTCTGCTGTCCCCACTGTCTGGATTTGTGGATTTCTTTGTTCTGTTACTATAAAAGCTTTATGAAATTTATCATGCTGGAACATGGAATTTTGGGGTAATCTCAATCTATATTCCTAGGCCATGGCCACTCATATTTGATTCCAGAATAAACTATCTCTCATCCCCTTTGAGATCAGAGTTGTGCTTTTTGCATCAACAAACCCAACTAAAACTCACTGGTTCAGCAAGTTGGACTTTGGTGGTAAATTTACTTTAGTCTGTCATTAGTTCTCCCCAGGAATAGTGTCACACAGCACCTAGCAATCACCTCACCCACCCTGAAGTCCAGTCACAGAGCACCTCACTGTCCCCCTCCGGGCCTCTGCTTCTAATGTCCTTCTACCCAACAGGCCCCTCCCCTGGCCATGGAGAGACTCCTTGATCTTGGGACAGGGAAGCATCCGTCCATCTTTCCCTTGCTACCTTTTCCTAATGTCTCTCACAGGCCACTCTTTTTTGCCTTCTGTTGGGGCTATGTCCCTCTGGTCCTACACTCCTATATCAGATCTGCATGTTGGCACATCTTTGTGTCAATCAAAGGGCTTTGCAGGAGTTGGGCCGCAATGAATCCTCTATGAAATATTGAGCGCTGCGTCTACAGGCTTGCCCCAAACTCGATTGCTGGGAGATGCACAGCTACCCCAAAATATGTCTTTTTTGTGACAAGAAAGTTTAACAAAGTCAAGAAGACACACGGCTTCCCACGTCTACCTGCAGAGGGCAGCACAAGTTATACGCCAAGTTACCCCCAAGGAAATTTCCAAATTCCTAAGTGCATTTACATATGAAGTGCTCGAAGCTGGGTTAAACCTTTGCCTGCCCAAGACCATCTTTATCCCCTCAATGGATGGGGGACACCTCCCGTTTCCCTGGCACTCTTAAAGATGGGCAAGCTAAAAAAAAGTCTTCCTACTTCTGTGAGAAAATCATCCCCACCCATGCAGCCACAGCCAGTACTGAGGGCTTTATGCACCCTGTACTCAGCTTAACAGAGCTGCTGAGCACACCCTTCCTCAAGCCCTTCTACACAACGCCTTTTGGTGATTAGCAGGGAGCTGCCACCTTCCAACTCCTCTCAGCACAATCCTGGCCAAGCCACAACTGTGGACTCTGTCCTGCCTCCTAATAAATTAAAGCTAACTCCTGAACAAAGACTTATCAATTGAACCCCAGCTTGTCTGTCTGGGGACAGGGGTCAGCACCTCGACATCCCAAGCCTTCTTAGCAATCACTCACCATGTCTGACTGCCAGCTAGTCCTGGGCTATCTTCAGCACCAGTGATTTCCAAGCACTGACACTGTCCTGTTGTTAGCTCTGGTCACAAGTCCCCATCCTTTAGTGAGAGCTAAATTCAGCTAAATTGTAATATGAGGCAAAATGTCATGCCTACTTTTTACAAGGTCATGAACAATCCTGCATTCACCCCTAAATGAAAACCACTCCTGGGGCTGGAGAGATGGCCTAGCAGTTAAGAGCGCAGACTGCTCTTGCAGAGGACCCGGGTTCGATTCCCAGCACCCACATGTCGGCTGAGAACCGGCCGTAGCTCCAATTCCAGGAGAACTCCAGTTCCAGGGGAATCCGACACCCTCTTCTGACCTCCTCGGCATTGCATGACACAGGTGCACAGACCTGCATGCAGACAGTACATTCATACACATAAAATAAATAAATAAATAAATAAATAAATAAATAAATAAATAAATAGATAGAAAACCACTCCTACCAGGATGAGCAGTGTTTAGCAAAGGCTACAAAAGGGGGCATGGTGAGGCTTGATAACCTTTTATAAAGTACAAAATATTCAACATGAAAATGAATCTAAGATGTTCCCATCTCTCCCTTGCTGGCAGATGTGTGCTAATGGGCTATAATGCTCTAGCAGGACAGCGCTCAGTGCAGAGGACTGAGAAGTGGAATAAAATGGCTCTTTACTATCCTTACAGCCTTCAGATAAGAGCTTTACCTACACCTCACAGAAAATACTCCATGGGAAAATAATCTCCAGCAAAGCTGCTGCTTAGGCCTACAAGCTCTTAACACAGATGACGTCAGCTTTACAGCCGGTTCCCTCCCTCTAAATGCCCCTTTCCTGGTCCTCACAGATACCTGGTTCTCTTCTAGACAGGTAGCTAATTATTCTTCCCCACCCTGGAGGTCAAGTGGGCATGGCTAGTTCTGACCAATGAGCTCTAGGAAGACAGAAAGGTTGAAATCATCACCTGCATTCCTGTCAAAACTCAAGGGGCTGAGGGTAGAGACTGTTGCAGACAGCCTCGCAACCCCGGTGGTCACATCACCGAGGGAGACGCCTCTGCTGGACTGTGTGACCTCATGTCATAACCCAGCTTCGCCTAATGATTCGCATCTTTGTCAGTGCCTTCCCTTACCACTGTCTCAGAGTATATGAAAAAGCACTTACAGTGTAGCCCTGAAGGCTGATCCATTATTTTACAGAGAATAAAAATTTTCTCCTTCACCTTATTAGAAGCCTGTTAGGATTATGTGAACCATGCTCTGTGACTGGGGATCCTTCGGAATGATTCCTTAAGGAAGTAGACTAGACAGGGTTCTTAAAGGAACAACGGAGGTTTCCATCTACAAAGGCTTCTTCCTTCTAGGTCACATAAGCTCTGTCTCAATAGCCCTGCAAATGCCATCTGCATGTCTAAGAAAAGCGACACTTAGTAGGTGTTTCTACTGCCGGATCAATCTGTAAGGTGTGCCTTAATCTGAGGTACACTCCCCCCCTTAGCTTTTCTTACTATTACAAACCATATGGTCATATTTCCTGAGCCAGGTGTGGTGCCACACTCCTTTAATTCCAGCAGCATCCAGGAGGCAGACACAGGCAGATAGATGTCTGTGAGATGGAGGCCAGCCTTGCCAAGTTCCAGGCCAGCTAGGGCTACAAGGAGACCCTGTCTCCAAAAAACAAGAAACCAAAACAACAACAACAACAACAAAGCAGATTTCCTAGAACAATTCATTGAAAGCAAAGGTGTGTATGGTTGTTTTTGTGGAGCATGAGAGACAGAGCTATTAAAACCTTTCTCAGCCATATGTCTCTTGTGCTCTAACATAATGGTACTCACCCCTCATTTAGAATGTTTGTGTTTAGAGGATTTCTCTGGCCTCTGACGCCTTGAGAAAATGGAATGATGGGCTGAGCTGGGATATTTGTTATGGTTAAAGTATGGAATTAAGAATGAGGGACAGGCTTGAAAGACCGCTGCTGCCGGGCTGTGGGCTGGCCTCGACAAACATGTTAGCATTCGCTTGTAATTTCTTCCATGTACATCCTTTATGGACTAAGAGGAAAATGCACCCTGATTTCAATATAAAATCTGGTCCAGATTGGCATCAAATGCCAGAAAAGACCCAAGGAGCCTGATTTCACATGGCAACAAAAAGCAAAAATCCAAGAGGAGAGAATACCCCCCACACACACCAGCATAACTCCCATACACACACCAGCATAACACCACACACACACACACACACACACACACACACCAGCATAACCCCCACACACACACCAGCATAACCCCCACACACACACCAGCATAACCCCACACACACCAGCATAACCCACACACACCAGCATAAACCCCCCCCACACCAGCATAAACACACACACCAGCATAACCCCCACACACACCAGCATAACCCACCATACACACCAGCATAAACACGCACACACACCTGCATAACCCCGCCCCACGACACCCACATAACTCCCACACAACAACGAGCATAAAACCCCCACAACAACACCAGCATACGCAGCACACACACCAATCATAACCAAACACACACCATCAGTAATAACCCGCCACAACACACCAGCATCACCCCCCGGCCACAGAAGCACAGCAAGCGAAATCCAACACACAAACAAGACCCAGCATAAACCCACACACAAAACCAGCATAACCACACAACACACCACATAACCCACACGTACACAAAATGCTGAACCACCCCAAAACACCAGCATAACCACATACATACACCAGCATAACCACACACACAGCAGCATAACCACACACACACCAGCATAACCCACACACACCAACTTAACCCACACACACACACCAGCATAACCACACACACACCAGCATAACCCTACACACACCAGCATAACCCACACACACACACCAGCATAACCCACACACACACACCAGCATAACACACACACACACCAGCATAACCCCACACAACCAGCATAACCTGCCACACACCACATAAACCCTCACACACCAAGCTAACCCACAACACACACCAAACCAGCATAACGCCACAGCACACAGCAGCGACCATCATAACCACACACACAGAAACAAACATAATCGATTACACACCGATCATACCCACACACACACACCAGCATAATCCACACACACACCAGCATAACCCGCACACACCAGCATAACCCACACACACCAGCAAAACCCCCCACACACACCACAAATCCCACACCACAACCCTCATAACCCACACACAGCAGCATAACCACACACACACCAGCATAACCCTACACACACCAGCATAACCCACACACACACACAAAGCTAACCCCCACACACACACAGATAACCCCCAACACACAGCATGCATAAACCACACAAACACACAAACAGCATAACACACCCACACAACACACACAGCATAGACCGCCCAACACGACCCACACAACACCCGCCACCAGCCTAGCAACACACACACACACACCAGCATAACCCTCCACACACACCAGCAAAATCACAAACATCACACCACAATAGAAACCCACAAAACACCATCATCAAACCCGACCACAAAACCACCAAGCATAATCCACATACACCCCACGCACATAACCCACACACACCCACATAACCTAAACCCCCCCACACAACACATCATAACCCCACCCCACACAACCAGCATAACCCACACACTCCGGCATAACCCAACACGATACCACCAGCATAACACCCACACAGCAACGCACCATCATCACCCAACAGCACACCAGCATAACCCACACATACATACCCAGCATAACCCCCCCACAACCACACACATAACGACAAAAACACACCAGCATAACCCCACACACACCAGCATAAACCTACACATACATCACCAGCATAACCCCACAACACAACCACCAAATTTAAACCCAGCACACACACACCAGCATAACCCCACACACACCAGCATAACCCCCCACACACCAGCATAACCCACACACCACACCAGATCACCGCACACGCACACACAACCAGCATAGAACCACACATACAGACATGTATAAACACACAAACACACACCAGCATAACTCACACATACACACCAGCATAACCCCACACACACCAGCATCACCCACACACACACACCAGCATAACCCCACACACACCAGCATACCCCCACACACACACCAGCATAACCCATACATACACACCAGCATAACCCACACACACACCAGCATAACCCACACACACAACACCAGCAATAATCCACACACACACACCAGCATAATCGATACACACCAGCATAACCCACACACACACCACCATCATAAACCCACACACACCAGCAACAGATCATAACCCGCACACCACCATCTAACCCCACATAACCCACACACACAGCATACAGACCCGCACACACACAGCATAACCACCACGACACACAACAGCAATAACCCCACCAACACACACCAGCATAACCCACATACCACACACCAGCATAACCTCACACAGACATATACACCCCCACACACACCCAGCATACACCCACAACACACACCACATAAACCCCCCCACACACACCAGCAGAACCCAACACACACAACTGCCTCATAACCTCACCCACACACCAGCATAACCCCCACACACACACCACAAAAATAAAAATAAAAAAAAAAAAAAAAAAAAAAAAAAATCACACACACACACCACACCCAAATAACCCCACACACATACTCCATCATAGACCCCCCCCACACACAAACACACACAGCATCTTATCCGACAGCTGTCCATCCATGCCCTGTCTGCTTCCCCACCCTTGCAGCAACCCCAACCTCCACACTGGCTCCCGTTTCCTTAGTGCCTCTTTCTGACAAGCAGTAAGGCACATCAGGCACAGCCCAGACTTACTCTTGGTGTGGGGCCCCAGTCTTTGTCAGCAAAGTCAGCACAAAAAACATGAAAATCACGAAGACTGCAAGACCAACCCAAAATCCGATCACAATGGAATCTGTAAGACAGGTAAGTCTGGGATTAGTATTCAACAGGATTCGAAAGCTTACACATTGCACATGTCTGAGCTTTCTGGAGATCTCCAGTATAGAAATGTAACTCTTACGGGCTCTCGGTTTCCATCTGACAGTTGAAGAGTCACAAGAAATCATGGGTATCTAGACCTTCCATTTTCTACTTTGTTATCTGGAAGTAGAAAATATCCCTTGTGTTGTTGGGCACACCCTTTAAATCCTAGCACTTGGGAGGCAGAGGCAGGCGATATGTGGGAGTTCAAGGCCAATCCTGGTCATACAGAGTGAGTTCCAGCAGCTGGGGCTAACAGGGAGACCCCTGTCTCAAAAGACCAAAAAAAAAAAAAAAAAGAAAAAAGAAAATATCCCATTTTGCAGAGATGTTTAAAATTAATGTATTCAGTCAGCCCAGTTTAGCATTGTCATTTCATGTTGAAATGCTTCCGGGTCCAGGTCACTCTCACCAGAGGACAGATGGCTTCTGCCTGCACTGTGGCCTTCTGCTGTTCCCTGCTGCTTCCCTGCATGAACTAATTGCCTGTCCACACAAAGCACTTTATACAAAACCAGCAGCTGCTGGTTTTTGTCATTAGACGACCCCCTTTCCTCCTAGCTCAATCCCACTGTTTCCAGCTGGCCTGGGGACACTGTCCCTGCGTTTGCTTTAGCTTCTGGCCCTAGCTTCCTCATACTTACACCTGAACAGAGTTTCTCACCTCCACCTGGCTGGGACAACGTCACCTTAGTGCTGATGAAAGTCTATCCTGGGACTGGAGAAGGCCTAGCGGTTAAGAGCACCGACCGCTCTTGCAGAGGACCTGGGTTCGATCCCCAGCACCCACATGGCGGCTGAGAACCGTCTGTAACTCCAGTTCCAGGGGAATCTGACACCCTCTTCTTACCTCCGCGGCATTCCACGACATGGGTGCACAAACCTGCATGCAGACAGTACATTCATACACATACAAAAAAAAAAAAAAAAGAAAGAAAGAAAAAGAAACAAATTTACAGCCGGGCTTGGTGGCGCACGCCTTTAATCTTAGCACTTGGGAGGCAGAGGCAGGCGGATCTTTGTGAGTTAAAGGCCAGTCTGGTCTACACAGTGAGTTCCAGGACAGCTGGTGCTACAGGGAGACACTGTCTCGAAAAGACAAAACAACAACAACAACAACAAAAAGTCTATCCTGCAAAGTCCATCCTTGACACCATCCCCTTCACGGGCCTCAGACGATTTCCCTACACAGTGTGCTTTCTCCTCCTTTGAACCTGGGACATTTTATCTTTAGTTCTCTGTCTTGGATAATAGTCCTAGATATAGATGGCTCCTGACTCACAAGTTTTCTGTTAGGACAGTTTGAAAGCAACATGAACCCACTAGAAACCATATTCAAATCTGGAATTTGATCTTTTCTGGTATTCTATTCTCTGTAAGCCACCACACCCACAGAGCCAGTCCACTGCAGGGGAACAAGTAGTCTACACCATGGTATGTTTATATCCACACCAGTAGGTAAATCAAACATTTTCAACTTCCCATACTTTCAATTTATGATGGGTCACAGAGGTACAGTTATCCATGTATGTCTCTGGGGCACAAGGATGAGAACTGATTGTAGAACCTGGCACTACACATGGGAGGGCCTCACGTCTGAGCTGGGGGTAAGTGTTGAGTCATTTTCTGACCTACACCATGAGAATTTGCCCATGTGAGACTACAGGGACTATGACTAGTGCTTTTAAAACCTAATGATCTTGGCCTTCTTTAGGAGAAGGACTCCACATAGGCTGACTAGAGCTCAGAGGATGAATTGGCACTGAGAAATGGCTGGGGAGAATAATTGGGCACAATAGACCCTAACACAAATGACAGAATGTACGAACTCCAGAGGGGTCTATGGGAGGTGCCAATGGGGAAGGGGAAAAAAAGGAGATTGAGACTGATTGAGAAGGTATGTATGAAATTCACAAACATTCATAAATTATTAAAAATATTTAAAAAAGCAAATACTAAATGTGCTTATACATGAAGCATTATTTAATTACATTGTGGATGTGTATGCAGCATGCTTTCTAAAGTGAAGACATAAGATTAACAAATTGTTCCCCATAACTTATACTTTCATGTACTAGTGACTATATACAGGCCAAGAATGTATGTTTAACACTCAGCAAAATTAATGCCTTCTTTCTAGCATCTTAATTCTCTCTTTCTTTCTCTCTCTCTCTCTTGAGATGGAGTCCCATTATTCAGCACTCAGAGGTCTAGAACTCCCATTATTCAGCACTCAATGGTCTAGAACTCAATATGTGAACGAGGCTGGCCTTGACCTCACAGTGCTCCACCTGCCTCTGCCCCCCAAATGCTGGGATCGGAGGCAAACACCTGCCACCTAGGATCTTAATTTAGGTGCTAAAGAAACAGCGATTTCTTTAGATGTCGGTTTTGAATATAATGGAATAAGGCATAAAAGACAAACAGGGCAGGGTGCTATGAGATGGCTCAGCAGATGAGAGAGCCACTGCTTGCTTGAGAGCCTAACAACCTGGACCTCATTTAAAGATAGGAGAGAATCAACTCTACAGTGTTGTCCTCTGGCCTCCACACACACGCCATGGTGCAAGTGCACTCGCATATATCATATGCACAAACATACTATACTAATAAATACAAATTTAAAGACATACAGAAGAGTACTAGAATATGTATATTCCGGGGCTACTAATCTGGGCATGTGCTGTGATGAAACTTTGTACACTTATCTTCACTTCCACATGCTGTATTTTATCAACTGCTACATAACAAAAGCCAATTTTAAAATTATATGCTATTGTAAGTTTAAGCCCTTAAATTAGAATGCAGTGTCATGATGTTTGCTAGTCAGGTCTCTCCTAAGGACAGTTTTCACACTGTGGTGGACTGGTCCCAAGGCTTCCACCTTCCTAGCCAAGGGGTCAGTAGAAGTGGAAGAGAGGGACTTTAACCTCACACAGTGCCCTCCCTACTCTCTTCATGTGCCACAGGGAGATAGTCAAAGAGCAGCAATACCATGGCACGTGGAAGTCATAGGTGTTGGTGCAGAGTGGGGCTAAGGAGGGATATAGTTAGAATTGGGGCACAAGAGAACTTCCAAAGGCTCCCTGGGTGTGGCACCTGTGTGTCCCTTGACAACAGGCTTTAAGTGGCTCTGCTGACTCGCACTCCCCTTCAACCAAAACTTCATTTCCCCTTACCCTCATCCTGCGCTATGTGATCTCAGGGCACTGTCACCAGCTCCCTGAGGAGGGCACTGGAGAGCGCATCTACATCTCCGGAATGTACAAGTTCTCTGGAGTGAGTACCTTGGGCAGCCAAAGATGTCAAGAGAAGCCTTCCGAAGAGCCCCAACCAAGCCAAGTTGGGTTGGTCCTATCTAGACACTGAGCTACCAGAGACTAATTATAGCAAAGGGGTCGAATCACCTCTCCCTTGACCTGACACTTAAATGAGTGGAATGAAAGGAGAGTGGAAAGCAGGCGTGATCTTGTTCTCCTGAGTTACCTCTCCCACTCCAAGGTAGGACCAGGCCAATGTCCTATCTCACTGCCCCTCTACCCTAAGAATACATTAGAATGTTTTGTTTTGTATTAATCCAACACTTGGAAGAGAGGGTACAGGATGCAGCCACACTAACCCCAACACACTGCAGGTTCCTGGGGCATCAGAGTCAGTTCTGTGTATGAATTCCATGTAAGACACCTAAAGGGATGTTCCCACATTTGCCTCTAAACTCCTCTCTCAACAGCAATGTTCTCATACTTGTCTGCAACACATCTGAGTCCAAGGCATTGAGGTCTGAGCTCTGTCTTGTCCTGATGATCCAACTTCCTGCTGACTCATCCCGTGTGTGTCTGGCATTATTTGCGAGTTGGAATATTAAACAGCATGGAGTATGCCTACCACTGACAGCTGAGAAGGAGGTGGCACCTTTAGTCTTCAGTAGGGCATTCTAAAGGAAGTGCGAGATGTCCATTCAATAGCTCTACGCTTTTCTTCTCTAAAAACACACTGTATTCCCCAGCCATACCCTCCATAAGGACTTGATTCTCTTTCCCTCTATAGTAGAGTCTTGAGAGATCTGTTTATATTTCTAGTTGCTGTTTATCCTGTTCTTGAATTTAATCCATCAGCCTTCACCCCCATAACTCTACTAAAACTTCTTTTATTTTTATTTATTTATTTATTTATTTATTTTTTATTTATTTTTGGTCTTTTCGAGACAGGATCTCCCTGTAACCCCAGCTGTCCTGGAACTCACTCTGTAGACCAGGCTGGCCTTGAACTCACAAAGATCCACCTGCCTCTGCCTCCCAAGTGCTAGGATTAAAGGTGTGCGCCACCACGCCTGGTCTAAAACTCCTTTTATAAGCATTGCAGTTTGTACATTATGAATCAATGGTCATGCCTCTCTCCTCAATCAGCTGGACTCAGGGCCACCTTTCACACAGTCAGTCGACTCTCACCCTGAGACCCTTCCGGCTGCCTCTCAGGAAGCCAGCGCTATCTCTCCCTTCTTGCAGGCTCTTTTGCCTTCTCACATGCTCGCCTTCTAAAATTAAATGTGCCTGGCTCAGCCCCTGGACATCTTCGGTTTCCTAACGACATCCACTCACTAGCCTCTTGGCCTAGAAACCCACTTATTTAATGGTGACTGAAACTTATACTTGCACGCCATTCCTCCCCAAGTCGGCTTGGATATCTGGTGTCTTCATCTTACGGCTCCCAAGCTGAGCTCTTGATGCTCCTTGCTGATAGCACAGCTCTCCCTCACTCTTCTTCATCTCAGTCAACGGCAAATCCATCCTGCCAATTACTCTGGTGACAAAGCTTCAAAGCATCCTTAAAGCCATGGTTAAACCATTGAAAAATCTGGTGAAAATAACCTTCTATACGAATCAAGAATGCATGCCCTTGTCACCAGTCTACTGCCTGCATCTCGGTATGCCAATGTCTACGGCAAGGTGCTCCCCTTCATTCCCAGCTGCAGTGCCCCACAGAGACCCAAGGCAGAAGCTCTTTCTCTCCTTCAGATTCTCAGCTGAGTTCTCAGAGAGAGGGCAATGTTCTTAGCCTGAGCCTGGCGGCCCATGTGTCCTTCTCCTCCTGACATCTCTGAACTTGGCCCCTGCTGTTCTGCTTTGAACTCACTCCCCTAGCACTGGACAAACTTCCTGAATAGTAGTTTACTGTGGCCATGGAGCATTTTCCGGTATGTTCTTCCCTCAGTACAGCTTAATTTCACAATTCCTCCAGGTCTCTTCCCCAAATCTCTCCCTTTCAGTAAGGATTTCCACAGCATGCGTGTGCGCGTGAGTGTATATGTGTGTGTATCTGTGTATACACACATTAATGTTTTTCAGTACCTTTCTCCACTATTTGGTAATTTTTGTTGCTATTTTATGTAGTTTGCTTGCTTACCTAATCTACTATATCTCCCTAGAATATTAGGTGGCCGTTTCCTTCAAATTGCAACATTCGTTCTTGGCCAGGGACTCAGAAGACTCAAAGCTAAGAATTTACAGGACTTGGGAAACTCAGAAACACACACACACACACACACACACACACAAACACACACACACACACACACACACACACACACACACACTGGTGATTATAAATAATAGCTGAGTAAGAGGAATAGAGGAACGCTACAGTGGAGCTGCCTGCATTTCACAGGGACCCCAGGACGGGGCTTTCACAGATTGTTACCCCCGTTGCATTACGCTATGGCGATGCAGTTGCCTACAGATCACCCATGGTCCTGTAAGGAACCCCAGTCATCTCAATGGCTCACGAGCTAGAAGGGGGCGGTCATTTCTTCAGTCTGTCATCTGCGTGTTGTGGGTAAACAGCCATTGTTTACCTCCGCCAAGGAAAAGTCACACCCAAACTTCAGCTCTGTTAGAAGTATTTGCTTCTTCTCAGCTCACTCTGTGTGTGAAATGCTGTTCTGTGAATGTATTGAAGTAACAGATGAATGGGTCTCCACTCTCTTGCTGTCAAATGCAGGTCACACAAACACCTACTTCTGCTATGCCAAAGGTTTAGCTGGAGAGATGGCCTAGCGGTTAAGAGCGCCGACCGCTCTTACAGAGGACCCGGGTTCGATCCCCAGCACCCACATGGCGGCCCAGAACCGTCTGAAACTCCAATTCCAGGAGAACTCCAGTTCCAGGGGAATCCGAGACCCTCTTCCGACCTCCGCGGCATTGCACGACACGGGTGCACAGACCTGCATGCAGACAGTACATTCATACACATACAGAAATAAATAAAAAAAAAAAAAAAATTAATTTAAAAAAAAAAAAAATGCAGTAAATTCAAAACAGGACTGTAGGGCTGGGGTGGTTAGTGGCCCAGCACTTGCTTAGTGTATTCAAGGCCCTGGGTTCAGTACCCAGAACCAAAAAACAAAACAACGAAAACCTACCTAAGGGCAAAAGGAGAATTCACAAGGCCCCTCTGAGTTTGTTTCTCAGATGAAGGACTTTGCAGTTGCCGAGTGCGGTGCACGTAGCTGAAGTTAAGTGTTCTGTCCTTCTGCCCTCTGTAAGCACTTCCTCTTAGAGGATTCTCTTTCTATTGTATTTGCCAAAGTAGGTTTTATGTTGTTCAGTAAAGCAGGGTCACCACCTTTTAACATGCAAGAGGCCACCCCAATGCACACGTGCCGTTGCTTAACTTAGTCTTTTTACATTCCTGTGAAAAGGGGGTGTTATGAATATTGGAGCTTTCTGAGGGTGGGAGGTGCGTCATAGTCCATTCTCCCCTCTGCCTTGTAGACTGTCAGACTCCTGATACTAATAGCCTCCACTTTAATCAGGTTTCTTACACCAGAACAGTGAGTATGCACCTGAGCATTTTTGTATTTTCATGATTTTAGTGTTAAAAGCATTTTCATTAATGGTATAGGCAGTAAATTAAACAGGAGATGCATCACAGCTCTGCTAGGATTTGAAGGATTTTTTTTTCAAATGATACGCATTTCTGTAATAAAATATGCTCAAAAAAAGATCTGTGTCAGCAGTGTCTGGAAACATGCCAATGACAACAGTAGCAACAGAGCTGTCGGTAGCACTTGTAAACTGGGGCAGAGACTACAGCACTGTGACACAGCCCTGAAGGATGGCTCCCACTGCAGCCAACAACATAGCACTCTGCCCAGTCTTTTTGATTTCCACCAAAATTCACAAAAAGCAAGTATCCTCATCTACAGGTTAACCCAGAGAAAAACAGACTCAAGAATTTAAGTGAATTTAGGAGGGTGATTTCTTCCTTTTTTTTTTTTTTTTTTTTTTTTTTTTTTGGTGTGGTGGTGTGTGTGTGTGTGGTGTCTTTTTGAGACAGGGTCTCCCTTTTTTTTTAGACCAGGCTGGCCTTGAACTCACAAGATCCACCTGCCTCTGTCTCCCAAGTGCTAGGATTAAAGGCGTGTGCCCACCGCCAGCAGGGGGTGATTTCATATTCAGACCACAAGAAACTTCATCAGATGATTAACAACAGCCTATCTAATGGGTTCATACACCTCCATGTCATCCCCATAAATACTGAGCAGATAACAACAAAGGAATGAGAGAAAACATTGCACTATTACTTGAGAGGTAAAATATCTATAATTTAGCAAGTGACTTTGCTTAATGAAGAAAAGTAGAGGGCCCCCTCACAACAAATGGGAGCAGCCAATGAGAATGCACAGGACCACAGAGGCCAACAGGGAAGTAAGTGAGGGAGGAAAGCAGTTTGGGGCTAGGTTTGTGCCTGTGATTCTTTTTTTTTTTTTTTTTTTTTTTTCTGGCTTTTTTTTTTATTTGTCTTTTTGAGCAGGGTCTCCCTGTAGTCCCAGCTGTCCTGGAATTCACTCTGTAGACCAGGCTGGCCTTGAACTCACAAAGATCCGCCTGCCTCTGCCTCCCAAGTGCTAGGATTAAAGGTGTGCGCCACCACACCCGGTGTGCCTGTGATTCTTACCTCTGGCATTTCTCGATGTGCCACTTAGTTGAGACCAGTTAAGACCCCAAAAGTTTTGCCGTACTATAAATACTCAATTTGAAACAAAGGGGTATCCCAGGGACATTAATGAGGTGACTCAGACTGGAGCTGGGAGTGGGTGGCAGTTCTTCCCTAGTATGGCAACTCTGTTTTGAAAAATAAAAATGTCTCAATGGAAACATTGAGTTTGAGAGGAGATCAGTAGTAATATTTCACAGGATTTACATTTCTTTGATTTTTGGTAGATAATCACTTCAATACAACCAAATGCAATTCATGTCTGCTTATACCATGGAGTTGGCAATGATGGGAGATTGTTGTAGCCTGTCACCATGAACATATACATACTTCTCTCAGATCAGGAGTTCAATGGGATTTTTTAAATGATGCTACTGCACTGAAGAGATGGCTCAGTAGTTCAGAAAACGTGGTGTTCTTCCAGAGGACCCAGGTTTGATTCTCAGCACCCACATGGTGGCTAACAGTCCAGAACTCCAATTTCAGGGGGGGGATCCAACACCCTCTTCTCACCTCTGCAGGGACTGCATGACACAGGCCCACTTACCTACATATAGGCAGGACACTCACACACATAAGATAAAAATAATAAGAAAATATTTTTTTTAATTGATGATGGGGCTGGAGAGATGGCCTAGTGGTAAGAGTGCCAACTGCTCTTGCAGAGGACCCAGGTTCGATTCCCAGAACCCATGTGGTGGCTAAAAACATCTTTTTTTTTTTTTGTATTCTTGAGACAGGGTCTCCCTCTAGTCCCAGCTGGCCTGGAACCTGCTCTGTAGACCAGGCTGGCCTTAAACTCAGAGATCTGCCTGCCTCTAAAACATCTTTAACTCCAGTTTCAGGGAAATCCAACGCCCTCTTCTGACCTCCACAGCATTGCACGACATGGGTGCACCAACCTACATGCAGACAGTACATTCATACACACAAAAAATAAATAAAAACTTTTAAAAAATTAAAAAAAAAAAAACGATGCTACTAACTCATGAAACCCCCATGGAAATCAGTGTGGAGAAGTCTTTAAAAACGAAAAATGAATCTCCCATATGACCTGGTTATCCCACTCATTAATGTGTACCTAAAGTACTCATCTGACTGCAATAGCTAAGAAATGGAAGCAGCCTAAATGTCCCTCAACTGAAGGGTGGATATGAATGAATATGTGGCACATTTACACAATGGAGTTCTACTTAGTGGTAAAGAAAGATGAAGTCATGAACTTTCCCTCATTTGTGGATCCTACACCAAATCCTTGTATGTGAATATGTATCCTGATGGAACTGCAGGAGCCAGGAAAATGGAAAGGAACCAGGGAGGTGAAGGCAAAAAAGGAGCCTGAGAGAGAAGAACTGCAGGAGGAGGGGTTACTAAGGGAGAAATGGACAAAATGGGGTATGTAAATGGGAGGGGAAGAGGAGGGTTATACAAGAAGCTATGGGGATAAAGGGGAAGTGGAGCTCAAGAGAGGGGGGTTCACAAAAGACAGGTACTATCCAGGGGGAAATGGGGGGAATGGGGACCCTGTCAATGGGGAAGGTGTAGAGGGAGGGTTAGACAGAGAGCTCTAGAGAGGAGAGATAATGACTAGCTACTGGGAAAAACCACAGGGAATCATATTAGTCCAAAAGCCTACTGACAAATTACACATACAATATCTCTACATGAGTCCATGTGCACAGATTAAGGCTCCATAACAAGAAACAGTGCCAGACAGGAGAAACCTTTCTTTGAGTTGTTGGCCAGCATAGTCCAAGAGACTACTAGAATTACACAGGTTAGTGCCACAGGTCTCGATTGACTCCCAGAACTTGAAGGTAAGAGCCTATTGCTGGAAACAGGACATACTTCAGACACAGGATTTGGAGCAATGGAGCTGGAACTGACCTGGAAGCCACCTCCCCTCAAAGCTGCTCTCATAGATTTGGAGAGCACTGTGCAAGCTACTAAGGGAGAGCATCAATCAGTGGTCCCACACCAGCTTCAAAGTCTAATAACCACGTCAATGACCAGCACAGCAAACTATACTGGGGCAGTAGTGGCACTTTTATTTGGGGGTAATCAGCAGCTACCTAGTTGGTCTAAAAGCCTGCCCAATGGGAGGAAACTTGTGTGGTACTGGAAACATAGCCAAATATGCAAGGCTGGAGAGGTCACAGACCTCAGAGAAGACCCCACGGCTGTCACATCCCTAGACAAATGTAATTTCTTAGTAAGTGCAAAAAATGGATCCTTACATTTACAGACTAGTATGCCAGTCACCACTCATCAAAGAAGCTTCTTCGTCTTTTTGAGACAGGGTCTCCCTGTAGCTCTGGCTGTCCTGGCACTCGCTTTGTAGACCAGGCTGACCTTGAACTCACAAAGATCTGCCTTCCTCTGCCTCCTGAGTGCTAGGATTAAAGGCATGCACCACCATACCGGGCCCAAAGAAGCTTCTTTTGCAACAAACATAGATTACAGAGTTCTACAACTGGTCATACACAGAGAATGAGTATCTCTGAAACACCCAATCCTAAGTGACACATACACAATGAAACCTCCACATGTAAGGCCCAAGGAACAGAGAATGAAGGGCAAAGAGAACATTAATGCATCTTTCAATTCTCATCAACGAAGCTTCCTCATGCAACAGAGGGCCAGGAACACAGAAAGCTCACAAATGGCCAAAGCACAGAGAATAAGAGTCTGCACAGTGTGGGTCCTCACGCAGGACTCCTATGTTAAACTCTCCAACCATTGCAGAAAAGGGAGCAAAAGATTGTAAGGGCCATTGAGGAGGCGCCTGACCATATGGAAATAGAGTCCTACAGGCTCCTGGGACCCTGCTCATATGAACCTAAAGCACAGTGCCATCATGCATAAGACCCACACAAGTGTCAACCAGACAAAACCCAGCATAGAATTGTGGAAGTGGGCAGCAGTCTTAGTCAAAGGATTATTGGCAGCTGATTACTGCTGGGTGCGGAAGAGCTGATTTTCTTAACTGGAGGGACTCTAGATAGGCTGACTAGACTCAGTGGATTAACTTGCTCTGAGGGACATCTGGAGAGACTAACTTGTCACAATAGGCCTTAACACAAATGACAGACTGTATAAAGATGATTAAGATATTTTGTATGAAATACACAAAAATTCAATAAAAATTACCACAAAAAATGATGCTACTGAGTATGAAAAAGAAGATTCTCCACATAATAGCTCCAGTCCTATTTCTACACACATTATTTCGTTATTCAAACATTCATGCGCTGGGGGAGCTGGAGTAGTTGGTACCTTTCAAAAGTGAAGCTCTGTTAGTGACATTGATTCACATTCCACAACTAAGCAGATCTCATTTAAGTCCTTTGTGAATCAGATTCAACAAGACCCTATGTCATACCTTCCCTATGTGCCTGTAAGAAGACAGGTTGTCCAAGAGAAGTCATCACAGGAGATGTGACAAGTTAATACAAATATATATTATGATTGCATAAGGTTATACAAGACTTACATTTATGAGCCTTCAGTCCTTCAAAGGAAACGGGCCCAATCTCATAGTACTCATATTCCCAGGTGTAATCAGAATTAGATGCAGACTGCAAGGAGGTTCTGTTAGAAATTAACCTCTGGGCAGACATCTCCATCCTGCACAAACCAAGAAAGGCAAGTTCAGAGCTTGTTAATTCATTCACAAATGAGCATCTTCCCCAATTACTCTTGACCCTATTCAGGAGTTCAGAGTCGCAGGCCTCAGGAGTTCTTACCCACTAGGTCAGGAGCTGTGCACACCTTGTGACACATAGCCATTCCTTCCTCTCATTCTCCACAAGTCTAGAACATATATGAAATAAGACTACCTTTTTGTGTATGTGAACTGGGCTCAATGCCCAGCATGTAACTAATGCTAAATCATGAGAGATGAAGGGAAAAAGGGAGAGAGAGCATGTCAAAATCTCTCAGCTTGCAGCTTCAGCTATTACCGCCTTGACCTGTGTGGAATAAGTGAGACTACTGTCAGAAATGAACCACCAGTGTGCCTCTCTTGAGAACTACTATCCAGCAAGTAGACAGGCAACCACTAATGAAGTGGAGTGAGACAGAAGGAAGTAGACAACAGCAGTTACACAGTGGCGGAAGACTCAAAAGAGGCCCATCTCTCATCAGTTGCATACTCCTAATGTAAGCTGTGTTTAAAATCTCTCAAGCATGTTCTTTGTTGACTGGGATTATTTTAAATTCTGACTTCCTTGGGAGATCTTAGAACATGAAGCCGGGATGTCCATGGTGAGGTGTCAGTGAGCCTGTGTGTAATGACTGTGGAGTATGTAATGTATGTGAGACTGCCAGCTGCAGGGCAGAATCACAGGAGATATAGACCAGGGTTCCACAGACAAATGGATAAACATAATTAATTCAAGGGAGTTTGAATAAAATATCAGTCCCAACCAAGATTCACTGAGTGTCTCCAGCACCACACTCCTTCCTGTAACGGACATTTCTGGAATTTCTCCCCTCCCAGGGAGTCAGAGTTACTCACAGCCACCTTAGTATACAGCCACAGGGACAGGGTAGCTGAGGTAAAATCATCACATTCTGCCCCAATGCACATGTCTCTCCTTTCATTTACTCCCTCCTCCCCGTCCCCATATCAACACTGATGCCACAATGTCCACAGGATGAGATGCTGAGGCTCAGAGACGCCAGCCAATGTCAGGAATTAAGTTACTCCCCAGAAAGGCAGAAAGGTAGAAAAGAACATGCCAACTCCTATGCTGAGAAGAAGGCTGTGTAAATTAAAAGCCAAGTTGACTTTTGACCTTAGTAAGTTCTTCAGTCATCTATCCAATGCCAGCACAAAAATAATATAAAGGACTGGGAGATGGCTCAGTAGGTAAAAGTACTTGCCACAGACCCCAATGGCCTGAGTTAGATCCCTAGGAACTATATGGTGGAGAGAGAACTGACCATTGACTTCCACACAGGTCCATGGCGTGCATGCTCACACACATGCATGAACACACAAAACAAATAAATAGAGGTTTAAAAAGTGTAAAAACCAGGGCTGGAGAGATGGCCTAGCGGTTAAGAGCGCTGACCGCTCTTACAGAGGACCGGGGTTCGATCCCAAGCACCCACTGGCGGCCGAAAACCGTCTGAGACTCCAATTCCAGGAGAACCCCAGTTCCAGGGGAATCCGACACCCTCTTCTGACCTCCGTGGCATTGCACGACACGGGTGCACAAACTTGCATGCATACAGAAATAAATAAAAAATTAATAAAAAAAATTTAAAAAGTGTAAAAACCGTTAGGACAATATGATGGCTAATATTCATTTTCAACTTCACTGGATTTAGAATCACCATGGAAGCATACTTCTGGGTATGCCTATGAGAGTGTTTCCGGAAAAAGTTAACTGAGTAGAGGACTCAACCAGAATGTGGGGGACCATCCCATGAGCTGAATCAAAAGGCAAAGTGAGCTGAGCCAGCACTAACCGCTCTCTGCTTCCTGACTGGTGTCATGTGACCTGTTCCTTCAGGCTTTCCCTGCCACGATGGACTCCCTTCAAACTAGGAGCCAAATAAACCCTTCCTTCTTTTTTTTTTTTTTAAATGTTATTTATTTATTTATTTTTTATGTGTATGAATGTACTGTCTGCATGTAGGTCTGTGCACCCGTGTCGTGCAATGCTGCAGAGGTCAGAAGAGGGTGTCGGAGTCCCCTGGAACTGGAGTTAAAGACGGTTCTCGGCCACCATGTGGGTGCTGGCGATCGAACCGGGGTCCTCTGCAAGAGCAGTCGGCGCTCTTAACCGCTAGGCCATCTCTCCAGCCCCAAACCCTTCCTTCTTGACATTGCTCTTGTTGGGTATTTTGATTCAGCAACAAGAGAAGTGACTAATATACATTCTTTCTCTTTCATAGGTGTGGCTATCCCTTTCCATGCCCTGGCCTCTACTGGCCGGCACACCCTGGCTGACACAAGCCATCTTTGGGCTGACTGAATCCAATAGGTGGAGCAGAATTTCCAAGCACTGCTCCTCTCTGACGAGAATCTCCCCCTTTCCCAATCCCTCCTGCCTCCTCTCAGGAGCTGGGCACTGTCCCATTGGCTGGCGAGCATTTCTTTCTCCCAATGGTCCATCTTCTTGAGTATCAGCCTCATCTTGACAGATCTACAATGGCCTAATATAATTAACTTTAGAGACATCAGTAATCCAGTTCTCTTAGGAGCTGACTTACCCTCATGACTTTCCATAACCTACCTTAAAATACCCAAAATATACCCTCAGAGTGCCTGCTCTGTCTCATCTCACCCCCTCTTAACAACTTCAATTCAAAAACTAATTTCAAAACTCGTCATGGGCCTCCAGACTCATACCAGGTTATTCCTCACATAACCACTTTGATTCTCAGATTCATAGGCTTCTCTAAACTAACCCAGTTCATCCAGAATGTTGTCCAACTTGCTACTTAGATGCCTGTGAATAACATCCCCTTGATGTGTGAGCACAGATCTAGCCTATGACCCAGAGATAGACGAATGATTGAGGAACAAGGGAAGAAGGGATATATCTATGTCCCTTTTCACCTCAAAGAAGCCAGACTTGAGTCAACACCCTTTTTCCATGGGGCCTGCAGCCTCCTATAAAGTCATTTCAGGGGTATATGCATGCGTGTGTGTGTGTGTGTGTGTGTGTGTGTGTGTGTGTGTGTGTTAGAAATGTTAGATTCTAGCTGGGTATGGTGGCACACGCCTTTAATCCTAGTACTTGGGAGGCAGAGGCAGGCGGATATTTGTGAGTTCAAGGCCAGCCTGGTCTACAGAGTGAGTTCCAGGACAGCTGGGGCTACAAGGAGACCCTGTCTCTAAACGGACAAAAAAAAAAAAAAAAAAAAAAAAAAAAAGAATGTTAGATTCTGGTCTGTCCTTTGAAGGCTCTCATGACTCCAAGAGGCCCATAGAAACTCACACCCATATGGGGGGAGGGAAGGGAAATAAGCCTGAACTGAATTGGAAAAAATGTATGAAATGCAGCAAAAGCAATCAATAAAATATTAAAAAAAAAAAAAAAAAAAAAAAAAAAAGAAATCCTAGAGCTGACAGGCCCCTCTGAGAGGATTGAAACACAGGTCTATAGCAGGAAAAAACAAACTTAAGACAAAGGAGACCTAACCCTGCCCCCAGGCCCTGGTCCCTAACAGACTGTTGGAGTAGTACACCCCTCCCACCCCCACCCTACCACCGTGGCAAAATGTTATAAAAATAAGTTCTTCTCTTTGTTCCCAGGGACTCAATGGGTGCACACATTCCTGCCAGCTCACTTTGGGAGCCTGGTCCCTTCAGAGAGACACATGTGAATAAAGAGCCTGCATTATAGCAGAGCTCCACCTCAGCACCTGTCCCTCTCCTATCCCCCTGCAGCTGTCAGCACTGCTAATTCTCCATTTGATAAAGAAGATATGAAAACTGTGTAGTTTAGCGAGGTAAGGAGTGTGAATGCGGATAAAACTGTGGGCAGGGTAGACAGAATGCATTAGTAAAGAGATTAGTGCAATTAAAGAGAACCCGAACTACATCCAGGGTCAGCAGCAGAGCTGGGAGCATCATCCGTAGGATGCTGGTTTAATGACACTGGTTTCACGGCATGTAAAAATGCAAAAGTTATAAGATCATAGCATCTTGCACCAAGGCCCCATAAAGCCATGGAAACCGGGTAGTACGTGGAAGGGTCAAACTACTTACAAAGAAACCTCAAGAGGTCACTGTGTGAAGTTGGGAAGGTAAAAGTCTAAGTTGCAGTGGAGACCCCAGGATACTGGAGATGCCAGGACTGTAGGATCTCTACAGAGGAAAGCTACAGGCACAAGACGGAGCTGGCCCAGGAAAGAGGCTATGTGTGCTACAGGTAGCAGAACTGGAGGAGTAGGGCTACCCGGAGCTGTTGGAGCCCAGACAATACCACCAAGAGTCCCGGATGCTGGACATGAAGCTACAGGGTTTCTTGCTTCCCCTGCTGAGTTTCGGTCTTATCTCAGTCCAATCTCTCCTTTGCTATGCCTCCATTTCTTTCAGAATAAGAATGTTTGCTCCTTTCATTTGTAGTTTGGAAGAAGGCAATGTTTCTTTTCTAGAAACACTTTACTAACTGCTTAGAAAAGCACACTCAGTAACCTGGCAGCCCGCAGGTTTAGAAGAGCAAGGACTATTACTTGTGCAAGTCAGAATCTGATGCCAAGCACAGTGATAGCTTTGCCAAAACACAAGAATATGGTCTTCCATGGCTAGGAAAGGAAACTGCAACAGCTGAGAGGCCCCAAAGATACACAGGGGTCACTTTGGGTTTGATTTCACAGGAGCTCACAGTGAAGACCTTTCCTGGAGTATCAGAAGATACTTTGAACTTGGAATTTTCAACACTGTTGGCTTTTTAAAATTCCAGAACACATTTAGGGATTCACAGTTTAACAGTAAACTTGCAGGCAGGTTAAAAGAAATATAATTTTATATTCCTAAACTACATAATAAGCTGATGTATGTTTTCATGTGTTTTTTAAAAAGAAAATTCTTTCTCAAAAATCTTAGAACTGAGGAAAATAGAGACATAAACTTCAAGCTATATCTATAGCAATATCAATCAATGTGGTATTATCTTATTAACAAATTACCCACCTTGATTTACATATAAGGATTTGATGCTAGGATCCACAAATGAGGGATAATATAATGTTGTTTGTTTTCTGAGACCATGTTAGTTGGAATCCTTAAAGCTGAGTGTTCCCTGTGGTCAAATGCTGTTCCAAGCACATGAAACAAAAATAAAAGTACAGGCTGGGGATGTAGCTAAGTGCTTGCCTAGCATCTGTGGGGCCCTGGAATCAATGCCCAGAACCATGGAGAGGGAGAAAAGGAAGAAGGAAAAAGGAAAGAGAGAATCATTTGTAATAAAATAACTCAAATGATATTGATTTCAATGTTTAAAAGCTGTAATTATCCAGCATTTACATTTTGAGGCTCATGCTGTGCTAGCAGCTTACCAACTTAGAAATACAGTAGTAACCTTTTTCAGTCTTGCGTATGTTTTACTTTCTATTCTTTCAATCTATATTTTATTGGATTTTTGTGCATCAGTCACGTTTAGATCCCCTTCCCTGGCTGTACCTGCCATAGCTGTCCCAGAACCTTTTCTTTTTTAAGGAAAAAAGGATGAAGTCTGGTTTGGTGACCACAAATCAGCACTACAGCCAATGAAATGAACAGAGCCCAGGGAGACAGTACATTTAGTTTAGAGCAGAAAAATAGTGAGACTATAGGAAGTAATGGAGAATGCCATGTCCCCTCTCTCTAAGCACTGCACTGCAAATGCACAGCTGCCGTCCCCACAGCCCTGCATCAGGGGTGCCACACACACCCCTCTGCAGCCATCTAGGCCCACAGGACCGGCAGGAAGGGACACAGCACCCACATGGTGTTAGTCTGCTGTCAGGAAGAACCACCTCCTGCTCACCACAGACACCATGTTTTTATCAAAAGCTTCTTTCCTGCACACTATTTCCTTCACCTAAGTAAGCCATTTAAGGATAGATCACCAATGCTTAGTTCCCCGTGCCATGGTCCTGACAAACCTGGAAATGCAGTGAATGATACCAGAGCCAGGCCCCAGGTTCTACGGAGGACAGAAAGAAGAGCCGGCCACTTTTGCCCCCGAAGCCAGCTTCCAAGGCCTTCAGATGCAAGGATAAAAGGAGTGGTTTGTTGTCACAACCCATCTCCTCTCTCTGCTCTTGGCTCCCAAAGGTAAGTTCCAGGATGGAACCTGAGGCTTCTCCTTTAAATCAGTCCTCTAGGGGCTGGAGAGATAGCCTAGCGGTTAAGAGCACCAACTGCTCTTTCAGAGGATCCGGGTTCAATCCCCAGCACCCACATGATGGCTGAGAACCGTCATGACTCCAGTTCCAGGGGAATCCGAGACCCTCTTCTGACCTCCGAGGCATTGCACAACGTGGGTGCACAGACATCTACATGTAGACAGTACATCCATACACATAAATGAATAAATAAATAAATAAATAAATAAATAAATAAATAAATAAATAAATCAGTCCTCTAGCACCCTTGGAAAACTCCAGGGGGGGGCAATGTTATTTTTTTTATTCAGGCCGATAACACCCAGGCCTGCCTCTGAGCTTTGAAACACAAGCTCAACCTGTTGGCCATTTAGAAACTGCCACCCTTGGGGATCGATGCTATCAGCAGCCAGGCTATCTGTGAGGCTGTGTGGCTCAGGTCCAGCTGAGGGCAGTCTGACACTAGGCCTCACATCTGGGAGCTAAAAGCTGGCATCTGTGCTCAAAACACAACCAACAGGGACCAGTGCGGCCTGCAGGCTGCTGTTCCTGGTGACTTCTGCTCAAAAAATTACACCCACCTGGACACAGATTTTTCTTAAAATTTTTTTTAAATTTTTTTGTGTATGAATGTAATGTCTGCATGTAGGTTTTTGCACCCGCGTTGTGCAATGCTGCGGAGCTCAGAAGAGGGTGTCGGATTCCCCTGGAACTGGAGTTAAAGACAGTTCTCTGCTCCCATGTGGGTGCTGGGACTCGAACCCAGGTCCTCTGCAAGAGCAGTCGGCACTCTTAACTGCTAGGCAATCTCTCCAGCTCAGATTTTTCTTTTAATGTTGGATTTCTCCATACCACTATCAGTGTTAAAAATAACCTCATCACAGCTGGGTATGGTGGGCCACACCCTTAATCCCAGCACTTGGGTGGTAGAGGCAAGCAGATCTCTGTGAGTTTAAGGCCAGCCTGGTCTACATAGTGAGTATCAGGACAGCTGGGGCTACAGGGAGACCCTGTCTCAAAAAAGATAAAACAAACAAAAGCCAAAACTACCTCATCAATAGGAAGCATATCCTACAATAGTTTCCTGGAGCGGCAGGGAGACACACTGTTCTTTGGAGCAGCTGAAAGCACTGTTAACTAAAGTAAAGCCATAATAAAAACTAGAACTGCTTTAAGTCGTGCTTTAAGAGATGAGGGTTTACCTACTCCAGGTGTGCTCAGGTAGCTTGGACAAGGACAACCCATGGGAAGGCCAGGGCAGACCCACGCAGGGACTTGGACAGGCTTCATTTCCATGTTAAAGGGTAAGCTCCACAGAAACCATTTCCAAGTGAAAACTTGGGTATGACACAGAACTGACACAAAGTCCAAAAGGTGCCCACGCTCACTGAAAACACACACACACACACACACACACACACACACACACACACACACAGACACAGAGTGAAGGGTCCAGAAAGACAGGCCAAGAAGCTATGGGCCACTCCCACAGATCTAAAGAAGGTCCATGATGCCAGCTCAAGACCTAGTGGCTCAAAATGAGATAAAAGCCAGCTGGGTACCAACGTTCATCTCTCTGACTCCTGGCTGCAGACACAGACCTGGCACTTCACATTCCTACTGCTATGTCCTGCCCACTCTGATGGACTGTACCCTCAAACTGTGAGCCACAATAGGCCTTTCCTTCTAACTATAACACATACATACATACATACATACACACATACATACATACATACATAAAACCAGTCTGCCAGTAAGATGGCTCAACAGGGGAAGGTTCTTTGCCATGTAAGCCTAAAGAGCTGAGTTCAATGTCCTGAGCCCATGTAAAGGTAGAAATGGCTTCACAAAGCTGTCTCTGACCTCTGCCCACAGAACGTAGCAGGAGCATTCAAATCACACATATGCATACACATGCATATGTTCACAAATACATGGTAATTTTTAAAATCCACAGCACTATGAATCTGGATGTATAGAGCTCTTTCCTAGAATGTATAAGACCCTGGGTTTGATCCACAGAAACACAAAAGCAAATAAATAACAAAGAAAAGTCCTAATTGCATTGATTCCATGCCCTTCCTCTTCGGTCTCCTACTCTAGAAGCGGGCACGCTACCCAGGCCACCATCAGTTCTGCCCAGACTACAACGTCTTCTCTTATTAGTTACCTATTAACTCTTTCTTCCTCTTAGTCCCAAGAACATCTAGCTGTCCCCAACACAACCCAGAGAAGTCACCTATTGAGTAGTTTCTTTTTCTCCCGGCAGATACACCTGAGAAACACAAGATAAAGCCCAGCGAGGCTGCACCTTGGTAGGCAACCCAATGAAGGTCAGAACTTCAGAACTGCAGGCTCAGAGGTTTAATTCATTCATTTCACACAGATATAACTAGCATCCAAGTCATAACTGCCCATGTACCCCTCTTACTTGTATCTAGGTAGGCACACAGAGAAATAGGAGACTGCAAGATTACAAGCAGGCTTTGTGGTAAGGCCAGACTTGTAGCTCCATAAAGCATGCTTGCCAGTAAAGAATGGGGCCCAGTCTCCATAGTCTCAGGCACCCCTCATGGTCACCCTGCCGCCCTTCTCACTTTTTAGTTCTATGTGAACCACTCTCCTCTAGCTGCCCCTGCCACTTTAATTCCTAACTCTACTGATTTCCTTGTGTTAAAAGGCAAAGATGGTCTTCTTATATTCCTTCTCCACTTGTTTATTGTTGGTGTAAAGAAAGGCTACTGATTTTTCCAGATTAATTTTATATCCTGCCACTTTACTGAAACTCTTGTTTCTAGAAGTTTTCTGGTGGAGTTTTTAGCATCCCTTAGGTAAAATATCATATCATCTGCAAAAAGGGGTAGCTTAACTTCTTCTTTTCCAATTAGTACTCCTTTAATTTCCTTCTCTTGTCTTATTGCCCTTGCAAGCATTTTAAGTACTATGTTGAAGAGAAGTGGCAATAAGGGGCAGCCTCCCCAGGTCCCACCTTTAAGGGAAATGGTTCCAATTTTTCTCCATTTAGGATGATGTTGGCAGTGGGTTTGCTATATATGGCTTTGATCATGTTGAGGAATGTTCCCTTCAGTCCAATGTCCTCTAGGACTTTAAACATGAAGGGGTGCTGGATCTTGTCAAAGGCTTTTTCTGCATCAATTGAGATGATCGTGTGGTTTTTGTCTTTCAGTCCATTTATATGTTTTATGATATTTATTGATTTACACATGATGAACCATCCCTGCATCTCTGGTATGACTCCAACTTGGTCATGATGGATGATCTTTTTGATGTGGGTCTGTATACGATTTGCAAGGATTTTGTTGAGATTCTTTTTTTTGCATCTATGTTCATTAATGAGATGGGTCTATAGCTTTCTTTTTTGGTTGTATCTTTGCCTGGTTTGGGTATTAGAGTGATGCTGGCTTCATAGAAGGAATTTGGGAGAATTCCCTCTGTTTGTATACTTTTGAACAGATTGAGTAGTGATGGTTGTAGGACCTCTTTACATGTTTTATAGAATTCTGCTGTGAATCCATCTGGGCCTGGACTTTTTTTACTTGGGAGGTTTTCTATTATATCCTCAATTTCCTCAAATGTTATGGGTCTGTTTAAACTGTCAATCTCTTCCTCATTAGTATAGTGGTTAAAAAAAAAACTGTCAATCTCTTCTTGGTTAAGCTTTGTTAGTTCCCAGGATTTCATATCTTCATACATTTCTGTTAGGTTTTCAAATTTAGTGGAGTATAGGTTTTTGAAGTATTCCTGTATGATTGTCTGGATCTTTTCTTTGTGTTGTTTTTTTTTTTTTTTTTTTTTTTTTTTCNCTTTTGGATTTGTTGATTCTATGTATTGTTCTCTTTGTTTCTATTTCATTGATTTCTGCTCTGATTTTTGTGATTTCTTCCTGTCTTTTGAGTTTTGGGTTCATTTGTTGTTGTCTCTCAAGTGTTTTTAGCTGCAATGTTAGAAGACCTTCCCACTCACAACAGCCTTAAAAATAATAAAATACCTGGGAACAAACCTAACCAAAGATACCAACAATCTCTACAACAAAAATTTTAAACCCCTGAAGAAGGAGATTGAAAATGACATAAAAAAATAGAAAGATCTCCAATGCTCATGGATTGGAAAACTTAATATAGAAAAAATGTCCATTTTACCCAAATTGATATACAGATTCAACACAATCCCAATCAAAATCCCCATGAGCTTCCTCACAGACCTGGGGAAAAAATCCTTAAAATCATATGGAGAAACAAAAGACTCTGAATAGCTAAAGCAACCCTGAGTGAAAAATGCAATATGGGTGGATTGCTCTACCAGACTTCAAGCTATATTACAGGGACATAATCATAAAGACAGCCTGGTACTGACACAAAAATAGACCCATTGACCAATGGAACAAAATTGAAAATCCAAACTTGAGCTCATACAATTTCACCCACTTCATATTTGACAAAGGAGCAAAAAAAACTTCAATGGAGGAAGGATAGCATCTTCAGCAAATGGTGTTGGCAAAACTGGATCACCATTTGTAGAAGAACAAAATTAAACCCCTACCTCTTACCCTGTACAAAAATCAGCTCCAAGTGGATCAAAGATCTCAATGTGAAACCCCAAACCCTGAAGGTGATAGAAGAAAAAGTTGGTAACAACCTGCAAGACATAGGTATAGGAAAAGACTTTCTAAATCATCAGCTGCACAGGAAATAAGGTCAACAATTGACAAATGGGACCTCATCAAACTCAAAAGCTTATGAACAGTGAAAGAAACAATCAAAGAAGTGAAGAGAAAACCCACAAAGTGGGAGAAAGTCTTCACCAGTAATTCATCTGACAGAGCATTAACATCAAGAATATATAGACTACTCAAAAAACAAGTAAGAAAACAAATGACCTACTCAAAAGATGGAGTAAAGAGCTGAATAGAGACTTCACCAGTGAGGAAGTAAAGATGGCTGAGAAACATCTTTAAAAGTTTTCAACATCATCCGGGCGTGGCAGCGCACGCCTTTAATCCTAGCACTTGGGAGGCAGAGGCAGGCGGATCTTTGTGAGTTCAAGGCCAGCCTGGTCTACAGAGTGAGTTCCAGGACAGCTGGGACTACAGGGAGACCCTGTCTCGAAAAATAAACAAAAAACAAAACAAAACAAAAAAAGTTTTCAACATCATTAATAGTTAAGGAAATGCAAATTAAAACAACACTCAGATATCATCTCACTCCGATATGACTGGCCGAGATCAAGAACACAAAAGACACCAAATGCTGGAGAGGTTGTGGGGAAAGGGGAACACTCATCCACTGCTGGTGGGAATGTAAACTTGTACAACCACTATGGAAAGCAGTGTGGAGAACCCTTAAAAGACTCAAAATGACCCTACCACCTGACCCAGCCATACCACTCCTGGATATATACCCACAAGACTCATCCTACTGGAAAGACACATGCACATCTGTGTTTATTGCAGCTCTCTTCACAATAGTGAAGAGCTGGAACCAACACAAATGCCCCTCAACTGATGAGTGGATGACAAAAATTGTGGTACATCTATACAATGGAGTACTACTCAGCAGTAAAGAAAGATGACATCATGAACTTTGCAAGCAAATGGATGGAATTTGAAGCCATTATGCTAAGTGAAGTAACACAGTCCCAGAAAAACAAGTGGCGAATGGTTTCCCTCATTTGTGGATGCTAACACCAAATCCCCAGATGCAAGGCAAGCTAAACAACATTATTGTTATATTTCTGTTTATCTGAAAGCAACTATGTTGTTATAATGTAAGTCTGTTAATGGGCTCTAGAATTGACCCACCACTTACTTTCAGATACTGTAATTACTGTATATGAGTGGAAAGTATGTACTCATATTTTAGAGTAATGTAAAATTAAAGGAGGAAATTGTGAATTTCTGAACATGAAAAAAGACTGAGAGAAAGATGCAGGATAGTTATGGCGAGTGCATGATCTGAGGTGGGGTGGGGGATAGGGAAAGGGGAATATGTCTAACCTGAACTGAGAAATGATATCTGAAATACACAAAACATCAATAAAAGTATTATTTAAAAAAAGGCAAAGAAAAAATCTTCAGAAGTGTTAGATTTAAGAGAGGTTGACTGAGGAAAGAAAATGTTGAGAATTAGTGTCATGGTTAGCTCCCATTGTCAACCTGACACACCTGGGAAGAGGGATCCTCAGTTGGGGGACTGGCCTGGAAGCATGCTATTAAGGCATTTTCTTGATTATTGATGGATAGGGGAAGGCCCCCAAAAACTGTGTGCCACCTTGGGCAGGCAGTCCTCTGGTGTATAAAAAAGCAGGCTGAGAATGGGCCAGAGGGGCAAGCCAGTGAGCAGCGTTCTGCGGCCTGTGCTTCAGCTCCTGCCTCCAGCATCCTGCATGAGTTCCTGCCTGATTCCCTTCAAAGATGGACTGTGCCTGGAATGTGAGATGAAATAAACCCTTTCCTCCTGAGAGTTTCTGGTCAGTGTTTTACCACAGCAACTAAACATAACTAGGACCATCAGAACAGATCCATGCAGAGAGGCAACACTTCTGGACAGAAGGCAGAGGAGGGCACAGAGTTTGATTGCTTAGGTCTCATGTGTTGCTATGTACTTCAATCAGTTGCTGACATGGGTAAAAATGACTGAAGCTGGCTGCTGTGATTGAAGAGTCAGCTGTTACAAGCATACTGGCCTAAACTGGGCTCTTGTGATGTCTTAAATTAGATTATAGTTTGTTCCATAAGGACTCAAGGGTGGAGGCATCCTTTGGGCCAAATTCAACTTAGTACTGTTCTGTGAATCTGCTTGAAGCCATGTCTTCTCAAGGGTGTGAATTTTTTCTCAGGTTATAGGATATGCTTCAGGAGTTGCGGTGTCTCCTCCCAAGTACTCTCCTTTGACCTCAGTGTGTCTCTTACTTTGGGAGTCACAATGCTACTCTGGGAACTAAATTCACCCTGGAGATATTGTATGCACATACAGATGTGCGGGCACACACTGGGTTTGTTCTTCTCTCTCAATAAGATGCTTCCCACATTTCTCTGCACTGTCAAGTTTTACATCATTTCCTGTTTCATGGAAAGGACTTGGTATATTGTGACTGTCAGTGGACAGAATTTCAGAACGTATCTTCAGATCTGTCCCAACTTTCCAAGGAGCGGCTGCAACTTGCTGCCAGACTAGGCCAAAGAACAAAATGTGCTCCCCAGCCTAGAGACTTCACCCTTAAATCAACATGAGTGCAGCTGAAGAGATCGCTCAACAGCTCAGAGCACTGTCTGCTCTAGCAGAGGACCTGGGTTTGATTCCCAGGTAACAACTGTTCATAACAGTGGTTCAGGGAATCTGACACCCTCTTCTTAGCTCCATGGACACTGCGCAATGCAGGTAACCTTACACACATGCAGGCAATTTACTGATAAATATAAAACAAAAATAATAAAATATTTTTTAAAAAGCAACATCACTTGCAAAACACAAACAGAACTTAACATTTTACTCCAACAGATGTTCAGCCATCACATGAAATGGAGACCCTTCATTAGCAAGTGGGTGTCCTTTCTCTATTAACTGGTGCCTCAAAGAGGACAGAAGTCCCCTCTACCAATTACACTACTGCACCTGATAGTTGTAAACAGGCCAAACAGAAATGCTTCAAGCTAGTGCTTCCTGGCTCCGTACTTCTCCTCAGTCAGGTCCAGAAAACGCTTCTTACCTACAGTGTCAAGTGTGGGGGTGTGACGAGTGTCCTCACCCCTGGGAGATGGTGGAAGACCTTCCCAGTGCATAACTGTGCTAACCGCTCCTCCCCTGGCCTCCTCTCTCCCTCTGGTCCTCTCTCTGTGAGCACCAGAACACAAGGGCCTCTTCCGATTCACTCCCTGCTGATTTCCAGTCCCCATGAGTCATGGTCTGAATGCTGGTGTCCCCCAAATCCATGTTGGAACCTAATATCTAAGTAGATCATATCAAGAGGTAGACCTTGGGGGAGGTGACTGAGTCATGAGGGCTCCACCATCAGGAACAGGCTTAGAGCACTGTCAGAAGCAGCCAAAGCAGGTCCTGTCCCATTCTGTAATAGGAAAACCCAGCAACAAAGCTCTCCCTGTGAGGCTGAGCCTAACCAGACTCTGAGTGTGCTGGTCCCTTGGTCATGCGCTTTCTATCCTCCAGAACCGGGAGCAATAAATGCCTGTTGTTTGTATGTCTATGGTATTCTGCTCCAGCACCAAGAATAACTAAGAGTGGGGGAGAGATACCTCAGTGAGTAACACATTTCCTGCGCAAGCCTGAAGACCTGAGATCCATCCCTGGAACCCACATAAAGGTAAAAGGAGAGCACTGACTCACAGTTGACCTCTGACTTCCAAACACATGGCGTGGCTCATGGGCACACACATGTGCACATACATATATCATGCACACATATAATAATTTTTTAATCTTAAAAAATATTTTATTTTATTTTTGTATGTGTATGAGTGTATTGTCTGCATGTAGGTTTGTGCACCCATGTTGTGCAATGCCGCGGAGGTCAGAAGAGGGTGTCAGATTCCCCTGGAACTGGAGTTCTCTTGGAATTGGAGTTACAGACAGTTCTCAGCCGCCATGTGGGTGCTGGGGATTGAACTCCAGTCCTCTGCAAGAGCGGTCAGCGCTCTTAACCTCTAGGCCATCTCTCCAGCCCCAAACTATGTTTTTTAAAGAACAGACTCAGATGCTGCACAGGCCTGGGTCCCAGCAGTCAACCTTCAGGTGTTTGTAGAATCTGTTTCTCATGATGCTAATAAATTACAAAATTGGGCCTGGAAAGCTGGCTCAGTGGTCAAGAGCACTGACTGCTCTTGCGGAGGACCCTGATTTGGTGTGCATGGCAGCTCACACTCATCCTTAACTCCAGTTCTACAGGATCTGACACCTTCTTCTGGCTTCTGTGGTCACTGCACACATAAGTGCTCTTCCATGCATGCAAAACACTCAAACACATAAAATAAAAATAAATCAAAAAATTTTAATTAGCAAATTCATCTCTCAACCCTAAACCTGAGATGGGTCATTTCCATTCTAATAGAGACTTGTTGGACAGCAAAATAAATGTCATGGTATTTACAGTGTAATATGCCAAAGAAGCCACAAATAGTTCATTTGGAGAGGACTCCCAGGGAGGCAGTGAGGTATGGCCCTTGGGTGTACAAGGAGGTTATAGGCACATTGCTCAGTGAGGAATGACTGCACCTAGGCTCCAGGATCCACAGCGTCAGGGAACTGGATTTTTCAAGACTCCAGGGTGAGAGGCTCATGTGGACTAAGGCAGGATGACCAAGCATAAGGGAGGATTCGTAATCACAGCACCCACTGATTAAAAGACCACACGAATGATGGCCAAACAGACAAGAATGCATGCTTTGTGTGGTCTGAAGATAAAATTCATTATCAAATTAGCTAGTGAATGTGAAATCAGAGCAAGAATGTAATAAACCAGGATCTCTCTTCTGCGTGTTTGCTGTCGCCACACTGGACTGGCTCCGCAGCCACAGAAAAGCGTGGCTTTCACTCCTGCCTCTCTTTCTGGCTTCCCTGGTCCACATCAAAAATCTGAAGCCAACTACTCTATTGCAGTCAGGTTTTCTCCGTTCTCTTGTTGTTTAATAATTTTTATTTATTTTTTTAATATATGGCTGGCCTGGAACTCATGACAATCCTCCTGCCTCATACTCCCAAGTGCTGGGATTCCAAGTGTCCATCACCATTTCCAGCTCCTGTCTATTTTTCTCCATCCCTGATCTTTAAGCAAAAGTGCTTTTAAAGTTACCCACATCAAAGAACCAATTCTTAAATAGCAATGCTTCAAGTCAGGCATAGTGACTGATACCTGTATTCCTAACACTTGGGAGTCTGAGGCAGGAGGATTACTGTGAGCTCAAGGCCAGCCTGAACTACTCTGTGAGTTGCAGGATGGTCTGGGCTATAGTTGGAGACTCCACCCCAAACAGTAACAGTAATAACAAAAAAGCAATGTTTCATAAAATACAATTTGAAATACAAGTGCTGGCAATGATGTGTAAAGATGGGCTTCATGCCACATTGGTGGGAATGTAAGACTGAGAGACCACTATGGAAAACAACGTACGGAGTGCTCCACAGTTGGAGCGTCGTTGCCAGATGATCCACAACTTCAGTTCTGGATATATACCACCAAAAATGCTAAGAACAAGGACTTGAGCAGATACTTGTTCACTCATGTGCATAGCATCATCTACAATATCCAAAACCAATGCAGACAACACAAGTGCCCATTGGTGGATGAATTAACAAAATGCAGATTACATGTTTAATGGAGTATTGTTAATCCTTAAAAAGGAATAATACTCTTAAACATGCTCCCACCTGAAAGAACTCCCAGGACGCTCTACTAAATGAAACAAAGGGGCAAATAATACAGAATCCCACTTGCCTGAGATACAGAGAATAGTCCAATTCTGAAAGGCAGAAAGTAGCATGGCGGATGCCAGGAGCTGAGGGTCGGGGAGGAAATGGGAGGTGATTATTTACTCCATATAGTTTCAGCTGGGGACAATGAGCAGGTTCAGGAGCTGGCTCATAACGGTTGCTCTACGGTGTAAATATATGCAAAATTATTGTTTATGTTCCAAGTATTTTACCAAAATAAAAAAGCCCTATCCCAGCTCCCTGACTGCTGATGCGATGTGACAGCTGGCCTCCACTCCTGTTGCCCCACCTCCCCACCGTGGTGTGATGTTTCCCCTTGAATTGTAATCCAAGATAAACCCTTTCTCACTTAAATTGCTTCCTGTCAGGGATTTGGTCATAGTAATCAGAAAACTAATACAAAGAAACTGGCACCAGGAAGTGGAGCCATGGCTGCGGTAAACCTGACAATGTGGCTCACGGGTCTCTCAAACTAGTTTGGGAGAGAAGTGTGGAAGAATTCAGAACTTTGGGATAGAAACCCCTAGAATGCAGTAAGCAGAGCTTAGTGGGCCATTCTGGTGGGAGTTTGGAAAACAAACAGGCTTAGAGGAATGTGAACCATAGAGGCCCAGCTGATGGTGTTTTAGAGGGGCAGCAGGATTCTGCCAGGAACTAGGCTAAAGGCCACTCTTGCTTCATTTTAGCAAAAATCCAGCTTCACTGTACGATGCCCTGAGGTCTTTCATAAGGCTGAACTAAAAAGTAATTAAGGAAAGGCTGGGGAGACGGCTCCGTGGGCCAAGTGCTTGCTATATATGCGAGGATGAGGACTGAGTTCAAACCCCCAGGATTCACATAAAAGCCAGACATGTTGATGGGATCTCTAATTCCATTGCTCCTACCTTGGAATGGAAGGTGGAGTCAGGACAGGCCCAGGAAGCTTGTGGGCCAGCTAGCAGGGCATACACAGCAGTGCTTCAAACAAGACAGAGGGGAAGGATCAATACCTACATCGTCCTCTGCCCTCCACATGCATGCCATGACCTGCCTGTGCCTGCATCCACACATGCAAATACACACACATCATACACACACCAAAGGAAAAATAACATATTAACTTCTTCAGTGTAGGAGATTTCTTCACGGCACAGCATTCATTCTCCACGCCCAGGGCCTTTATTCAGATCTACAGTGAAGGAGATGAAAAGTGCGCATGTGAGAAAGCCTAAAACTTGTGGACAATGGGAAAGGTGCTCTGAGCCCGCCCATCGAAGGCCCTAAAGTGTGAGACTGCAAATCCATCTGAAAGGAGAGAGTCTGAACCAAGAAGGTTGCTGAAAGATTGATTTCCTGCTGCAAAACAACTGCCTGGGCAGACAGAAGCCACAGCAACTGTGATCCCAGGCAGGCAGCCTGCACCTCAGCCTGTCAGCAGAACTTGCCAGCACCCGGATGTTGGAGATTAGGATCGTCAGGATCGTGGGAGGTCAGCCGAGGGAAGCTGAAGGCTTGTGAGACAGCTGGTCCGGGAGAGAGAGAGGTTCCGTTGCCCCAGGCAGCAGAGCTGACGGGAGGGCACTACACGATCCCTTGGAGCCCAGATATTTTCATCACTAGCCCGAGATGCCAGACACAGCTGCAGGATATGGGGTTTTCTCTGCTGAGTTTCAGTCTTGCTTTGGTCTGAATCTTTCCTTTTTCTGCCCCACCCCCAGTTCTTCCCTTTCCAATTAGAATGTTTATTCTGTGTACACTGGAAATTTGTAAACTATTTTTGATGTTATAGCCTCACAGTTGAGACTGTTGAGTCTCAGAAGAGCCCTGCACTGACACTTAACTTTCAAACAGTGCTGGATCTGTGAAAGAATATGGGGATTTTCTTTTTAAGTTGGAACAAATGCATTTTTGAATCATGTAAAGCCCATGAGCCTATGGGAGCCAGGGTAAAATGTGGCTTGAATGTGAAATGTCGCCTATAGATATGTTTGAACACTTTTTTTTTTTTTTTGGTCTTTTCGAGACAGGGTCTCCCTGTAGCCCCAGCTGTCCTGGAACTCATTCTGTAGACCAGGCTGGCCTTGAACTCACAAAGATCCACCAGCTGCTGAAAAGTTTGGGCACTTTTCAGCAGCTGGTGGCGTTGAGAACGATGTGGGGCCTTGAGGAGGTGGAGCTGTGGAGGAGGGAGTGGGCGGAGGAGGTGGTGCTGTGCGGGGAGGGAGTGGGCGGAGGAGGTGGCCGGAGGGAGTGGGCGGAGGGGGGCTGTGCGGGGAGGGCGTGGGCGGAGGAGGGAGGCTGCGGAGGAGGGCGTGGGCTGCCGGAGGCAGGCCTTGAGGTTTCAGAGCCCAGCCCTACTTGAGTTTGCTGTGCTCCTCATTGCTCAGGTCACCCCGACCAGCCCGCCTCCTGCTCCGGCCTTCAGGCCTCCATCATAAAATGTATGCCCTTGAACTGTAAGCCAGAATAAACCTGTTCTCCCTTAAAGAAAAAAAAAATCTTGAAACAATGTTTTAAAAAATAAGTAATAGACCTGACCTGGCTGCAGGTTGAGGAGACGAGAGAAGCTGCCCTTGTGGCCAGAGTAGCAGACGCCAGAGGCACCTGAGGCATTCCATCAGAGAAGACCTTCAAGCAACACTGCAGCTTTGAACAAAGGGTAATGTCCAGATCATCGGGGAGCAGCCCCCCCCCCCAAAGAGCCCCGCAATGCTACAGTGATGATAGAACAACACAAAGCTGAGAAGTGGGTGTCTGTCCTGGGTGAAACCAAGCTTCTCCTACTTGACCTTGTCAACGATTAGAAGGTGCTTACAGCTCAAGGCTAACCAGGCCTTCTTCCTCCTAGTGAATGACACTGCATACGAAGGTGTCCACACCCGTTTCTGAGGTGTCCAAGAGAAAGCAGGATGAAGATAGAGTCCTCTACATGGTACCCCCCACCCCACACCAACCCCAGGAGACATGTGGAACGCACTTGGCTGTGTAAGACTCAAAATTTCTGAAGCCTTTAAACCCCTACCGAGGAGTAAAAAGGGACATTACTAGCCTGGGTTGGTCAGTTTGTCTCTCAAATCAGAATGTAGGTGCCCACCCAGGGTGTTAGGAATTGTTTGTACATCAACCAGAAAAACTGAGCTCCCCGTGAGCACTTTCAGCTTTTGGAAAACTATCATTTAACCTAGGCTATTTTGTTCTAAATTTTTAGAAGTAAAATACTTTGCAACTTAAGTAGTCAATAAAACAGGCCATCAAGTTGTTGACGCTGTTCTCCCTCAGGAGGGCCTTGCCTGCCATAACGGCATCAGGGCAGCAGGGGGCAGTCTTCTAGAACCTGCTCGCAGAAGGGCTTCCACTCAGCTAGAAGTTCCCTAAATGGGTCTCTTGGCCCTGTTGTCTACTACAGCCCGCCAAATGCCTCTGGCTTTGCACAAAACAAGGTAAAGTGTGTAGGAGCATGGCCCTGAGAACCGCAGTCCTGACCCCTAGCCTCGGTTCTCCAGGTCCACTGGTGTGTGTGCAGTGTGGGCCTTCAGGATGCAGCGTGGATATCCAAATGCTAAAGCAAACTGTCACATTCAGACACACCCCCATGCCAATTGGCTCACAGCTGTAGATACATTTGTGCATGGTAAGTGCATAACTGTTATCAAAAGGTTCTCACACTTGTAAGGGTGTTTCAGTCAGACAGCCATTGGGATTCTCTCATCCCACGTCAGCTATGAGGAAAACAGCAGCAAGAGATGTGGGCTCTGGACAGGTTTTCATGCCCGGGTCCAACTAAAACTAGCCACTGCTTCCTGTGACCTGCATGTGGGCTACCGACACTCTGGCAAGTGTCATGGTTACTCATGGCCACTGTGTCAGACTGTCCATGCAGTAGGGCAGTTGCACAGACAGGAAGTGGCACCACGGCCTCAGGCCTTGCTCCTCAGGAGGCATGCACCTGTTTGCTTGGTTTTAATATTTTGTTTTTACACTATGTACATTCTCACCCAGCCTGTCTTGTGTAAATTTTATGCATCATTATAACTAAGGTTGTTGTAACTATGGTGTGATTGGTAAGTTTCCAGTAATATTGCTTTTAAAACATAAAAAGTCGGGGGTCTGGCGGGGGGCAGCTGGGAGAGGGTCTCGCTGTGAACCCGTCTACGGGGTCCCCGGCCCAGAGGGACCGCGCTCCGGTGAGCAGGGTCGCGTTTCCCTCTGCTCTGGTCCCGGCTGGACTTGTGGGCGGGAACCGGGGTCGCAGGGGAGATGCCATAACGCGCCAGGCCAGGTACACAGCTCCTCAGCTCTAGGCAGGGTCTGG
>VZQC01008360.1:702215-783293 GCA_009823505.1 Rhizomys pruinosus | reverse complement strand
AGATGTTATAAGCCACAGTAAGACCCTGTCATATTTAACAGGGGGGAAAATTGTAATTCATGGATTAACATATCCAAACATGTGTCTATGCTAAAGTAACCTACCATAACTATTAGTGCTGCTTAAATACCTATATATCTAATTGCTTGTTCTTCATTAGTAGGATCGAAAGGTTATTCCTGGACAAACTGTCAGCCCATGAAAGGAAACAGCCAGAATTGACCAGAGTCCAAGTCAACAGCTCCAGAGAGAGTGGACTGTTTTACCTCTCATCCACCTGTGCCCCTTTTCTAAGCCTAGGGAACAACCTGCGGAAGAGGGGGCGTGGTAGAATGTAAGGGCTGCGATTGGGGTGAATGGTGAAACTACAGCAATGTAGTCTGGACACTCATTTGATCAACTTGATTGAACAAACAACCTGTCACCCCCCACTGGATGGTGGGGCTGTAGGTGTTTGGGCACAACAGCCTGCAGATAGGTTTTGCATGAAGGATGCTTGTACTCATGGATTATCACTTATAGCTAAAAATGAAAAAAAAAAACTGAGAGAAAGATGCAGGACAGTTATGGCAGAATGCATGATCTGGGATGGGGTGGGGGTGGGGGGGAGGGAAAGGGAAATAAGCCTGAACTGAATTGGAAAAATGTATGAAATGCACAAAGCATCAATAAAAACTAATAAAAAATAAATAAAAAATAAAACATAAAAAGTCACACTGGGAGGGGTAACTTTATAGGCTCTTCAAGGCACTAAGTAAAAGACACACCTGAAATGTCACTAGAGAAATAAACAATAGATAGACAGATGATAGATAGATAGACAACAGACAGATGGAACACTGTTACACACTTCCTTAAAATGTGAATGTTGATGCTGGGCATGGTGGCGCACACCTTTAATCCTAGCACTTGGGAGGCAGAGGCAGGTGGAACTTTGTGAGTTCAAAGCCAGCCTGGCCTACATATCGAGATCCAGGACAGCTGGGGTTACAGGGAAACCCTGTCTCAAAAAGACCAAAAAAAGAAAAAAAAGTGAATGTTGAAACCCTTAACCCATAATACTTCAGAAGGTTATTACATTTAGAGACAGGGCTTTTAAAGAGGCAAGTTGAAGAGAGGAAATTAGAGTCACCCTGATCCAATCTGATGATCCTCCTAAGAGAGCCATTAAAACACCCAGGGCTGCACACACAGATGGACTACTGTGTTAACAAGCAGCAAAAGGCTAGCCATCAGCCAGCCCATCCCAGGAGAGGCCCACGACGGAGCCTGTCTGGTGGCCCCCGTGGAAGCAAATGCTACCAGGACCTTGATCTTAGACTCCCAGTGGCAGACAAAGCATTTCTGCGTCTTCAAGCCTTCCCATCTGTGGTATTTTCTAATGATAATTTTAGCAAACTTATGTAAGAGCTAAATTAATTTGGGAATAACAGTATCCTCTTTGATGAATTAAACTATCATTAGAAATTAAAAAAAAAGAAATTAAGTTGTCATTTAACTGAATTAATCTAAACTAGAAGTTGATAATATTTGACTTACTTTATGTTTTTTTTTTTTTTTGTCTTTTTGAGACAGTGTCTCCATGTAGCCCCAGCTGACCTGGAACTCTCTCTGTAGACCAGGCTGACCTTGAACTCACAAAGATCTGCCTGCCTCTGCCTCCCTAGTGCTAGGATTAAAGGCGTGTGCCACCATGCCTGGCTCACTCTTTTTTTTTAAAGGAATATATTTCTCCGTAGCAGTATACGTGGTGGATCAGACCAAATGCAGATAATTCTGTATCCTACAGAACAACTCGGCCAATGGAAGATCATCATCCATCCATCAATTCTGTTTCTATACAGCCCATCCTGTTACCAGGAACCATGCCAATTCATCACTTAAGTACTGGCAAACACACCATATATTATCTATGCCAATCAGTGACAGATGCAAATACACTCTCATGAGTGTGGACCCGGCCTCTCATAACCATTGCCAGGCAAGTGAGGAGCAGTGAAGCTGCAGATATGTATTTAACCCAGCTCAGTGCTATGTAACTGACCTTGACAAGGCTACTCATTTCACAAACACTGGTCCACAGACCTTAGCTAATGGCAGTCAGGTGCAAAAGTGCTTCCCCCGACCTCACAAATTTACTCGGGCAAGATTAATTGCTTTAATCAGTTCTTAGTAGCCATCTGTGGGGGCACAGGCCTTTAACACCAGCGTCCGGGAGGTAAGGAAGGTGAGCATAAGGCTGTTGCCACTATCATGTTCACATGCTGAAACTGGATGGCACGCCACTCTTGTTGAAGACATCTCATGCTTGGGTTGCAGGACATGGAGAAATCAGGCTAGAACAAGGGAAGAAGATTCCTCCAATATCTCACTCTTTTTTCAAATTTGTATTATTTTATGAATGAGTGTATTGCAAGCGTGTAGGTAAGTGCACCCATGTGCTGCAATGCCTGCGGAGGACAGAAGAGGGTGCTGGATCTCCTGGAACTGGAATTACAGATGGCTGTTAGCTGCCATATGGGTGCTAAGATACCAACCAAGGTCCTCCTCAAGAGCAGCCCAGTGCTCTTAATCACTGAGCCATTTCTCCAGCCCCTACTTTATCCCCCTCTTACAGTAACAACAAATAAACTTTCAGAAGAAACTCATCCCTAAAATGTTATTAATTTATCCTCTTCTGTGCCATCTTCAATAGGAACATTAAGTTCTCACAAGCATGTTCTATGAGAAGGATCACTATACTAGTAGGTTTTTTATTAGATTTTTTTCAAAGACAGGGTCTCTCAGTATCCCCAGATGGTCTGGAATTTGCTACGGAGACCAGGCTGGCCTCACCCTCATAGAGATCTGCCTGTCTCTGCCTCCCATGAGCTGGGGCCAAGCCTAGCAAGGATTACTAGTTTAAACATGGTAAAGTTACTAGGAGATGGTTCAACTTTACAAGGATATTTTAAACAATATGAATTTAACTACGAAAGACAGTGGAAGATCAAAACGTCCACACTTGTACACTCCTGGATTCAGACTGTACACGAACCATCCTCATTCTTACTGAAGCTCCTCTCTCTCTCTCCTCTTTCTCTCCTCTCTCTCTCTCTCTCTCTCTCTCTCTCTCTCTCTCTCTCACACACACACACACACACACACACACACACACACACCCTGCTCACAGGTAAGAAGCAACATGATAGCCAGATGACTCAGCAAGTTCAACCGGATCTTGGAGAAGAGCATCTGAGCTCAGCACAGGAGCCCACGCCTGGCACCTCAAAGATGGTCCTCATAGCTGCTGCTTCTTACCAATCTGGACGTCCCACATTACTCTATCCAGACTCTTGTCTTCCCTTTCCTAAAGGGTGGGGCTTAGCACCATGTGCACCATGGCATCCTGTCAAAAAATTCAAACTCTCTACCTGTAAGAAGAGAGGTGATAAGGCCCTGCTGTCAAAGACCTGACATTAACATGGGAAAGATGTATTGAGACCACACATGCAAGTGTACAGACAGACTCTGGAATACCAGAGAGTGTTACCAAAGGCCGCTAAACCAATAAAGTAAATATGGGTCTCCTTGAGTCAAGCAAGACTCCTCCGTCAGCACCAGCTACACCTCATCTGCCTGGAAATACTGTGCAGCAGAGGCAGCCATATGCCTGTATATCCCAAATCTAATTGGCTATTAGCTCTCTCCTTGGAGGAATAACCCATGGCTGATGCCACAAGCTTACATCTTCTAATGGTTAGGAAATGTTATAAGCCACAGTAAGATCCTGTCATATTTAACAGAAAAAAATGCAATTTGGGGCTGGAGAGATGGCCTAGCGGTTAAGAGTGCCGACTGCTCTTGCAGAGGACCCGAGTTCGATCCCCAGCACCCACATGGCGGCTTAGAACCATCTTTAACTCCAGTTCCAGGGGAATCCGACACCCTCTTCTGACCTCCGCAGCATTGCACGACACGGGTGAACAGACCTACATGCAGACAGTACCTTCATACACATAAAAAAAAATGCAATTCATGGATTAACATACCATCCAAACATCTGTGTCTATACCAAGTAACCTACCATAACAATTAGTACTTTTAAATACCTATATATCTAATTGCTTGTGCTTCATTAGTAGGATTGAAAGGTTATTCCTGGACAAACTGTCAGCCCATGAAAGGAAACAGCCAGAATTGACCAGAGCCAAGACAACAGCTCCAGAGAAAGTAGACTGTTTTGCTTCTCGTCCACCTGTGCCCCTTTTCTAAGCCTAGGGAACAATCTGCGGAAGAGGGGGCATGGTAGAATGTAAGGGCTGCGATTGGGGTGAATGTTGAAACTACAGCAGTATAGACTGGACACTCATTTGATCAACTTGATTGAACATTCAAGCCCCCCCCCCCCCCTGCTGGATGGTGGGACCCATGGGCTGTGTGGGTTTGGTCACAACTGCTTACAAATTGGTTTTACATGAAGGATGCTTGTACTCATAAATTATCACTTATTGCTAAAAAATGAAAAAAAAAACTGAAAGATGCAGGACAGTTATGGCAGAATGCATGATCTGGGATGGGGTGGGGTGGGGTGGGGGGGAAGGGAAAGGGAAATATGCCTGAACTGAATTGGAAAATGATGTATGAAATACACAAAGCATCAATAAAAAAAAAAATGAAAAAAAAAATCTAACTCTCATCCCGTGAGGACTCTTTTCTGTCAGATCCTATGGTGTGAATTCCTTGAATTTCTCACTTTCCTTGGAGTACAGATCCAATTCTCAAGGGACCAGTCTTGCTCACTAAGTCCCCGTGCTGATTTATATATCGATAATTATAAAAATGTTGAGCCCAGGTAAAAATAAAACTTTAAATTTCAGCCATTTGCAAGACTTCGAGAATGAACCACTCTTTAATTTTTAATTATTAGAGTTTGAATTATTAGAGTTTTGTGACAAATATTTGTTACAATTGAATATAATAAGTGGAACAGGCCATATCTTTTTAAAAATTTTTTTTATTTTTGTATGTGTACGAATGTACAGTCTGCATGCAGGTCTGTGCACCCATGTCGTGCAGTGCCTCAGAGGTCAGAAGAGGGTGTCAGATTCCCCTGGAACTGGAGTTAAAGACAGCTTTCAGCTGCCATGTGGGTGCTGGGGATCAAACCCGGGTCCTCTGTAAGAGCAGTCCATGCTCTTAACCACTAGGCCATCTCTCCAGCCCCCCCAGGCCATATCTTAAATAACTTGGTGAATGACGTGCCAAAATAAGCTTATTCTCTCTCTCCTCTCTCTCTCTCTCTCTCTCTCTCTCTCTCTCTCTCTCTCTCTCTTTCTCTCTCTCTCTCCCTCTCTCCCTCCCTCTCTCTGATGGTAACTGTTCCAAGCAGTACATACTACTCCTACAGCTAAATCACTCTTTGGCAAGCAAGTACAAAGGCCTGGTCTTTCTGAAGACATGTAAACCAAGGTACTGGATTTCTGTAGGATGCTGAGACAGAGCAGTGGGAACGCTCAGGGCCTCACAGTCATCTCCTGGTTGAGTTCTGACCGGAGGGGATGGACTTTTTGGCTTTTTCCTTCTGACCAGCCCTCAGCCACCTCATTATGTCTGATGAGAAAAACAAAGCGTGGTGTCGCAGGACAAGTGTCGGCTCCTGGCAGCTCATGGCTTCATCTTGCAGTAGAGCTGGGCCAATGCCCTGGAAAGGAAGGAGGGATGGGGAGAGCCAAGGAACCCTCACCTGAGAGTCAACCACACGTTCAAACGGAACAGTTGGCCCTAGTTGCAAGTGGCCTGGGAGGGCGGGGCTAAGGGTATATAGGCTGAGGAAGCCCAGGAGAGGCTCCCTCGCCATTTTATGCAGCGATGGGAAAGCCACCATCCAAGCTTGGATGAAGACGTTCCAGGGTGGCCTTCCTTAGGAGGGGGAGCACCCACCTCCTGTAAGTAAACCCACCCTGATCACTCTGTTAAGTAGCCTCAGTAAACTCGCTGGTTTCCCAGGCTGCAGTTTGATGAAATCAGACCTTGGTTTATCATTGAGACCAAGGGAGGAGGGGCTGGATGTGGTTTACACCGCTCTGCAAACACCTGGTTCATCTTCCAGGAGCATCAGACCTTGGTTTATCATGGGGACCAAGGGAGGAGGGGCTGGATGTGGCTCTCTTAAGAAGAGTAACTCCGGGTACAAAGTGAACGTTCATGGTAGATTTGCTTCTGGCCCCTGAGGGCTCTGCCTCAGACTTCAGGGACAAGGGTCAATAGATAGAAATATGACAGTTTCCAGTTCTTCATCTTTTTTAAAATTTTTATTTATTTTTTATGCGTATGAGTGTACTTTCTGCATGTAGGTTTATGTGCCCACCCATGTGCAATGCCACGGAGGATTCCCCTGGAACTGGAGTTACAGACAGTTCTCAGCCGCCATGTGGGTGCTGGGGATCGAACCCGGGTCCTCTGCAAGAGCAGTTGGCGCTCTTAACCGCTAGGCCATCTCTCCAGCCCCCTTTTTTTGGTCTTTTTGAGATAGGGTCTGACTTTAGTCCTAGCTGGCCTGGAGCTTGCTCTGTAGACCAGGCTGGCTTTGAACTCGCAGAGATCCGCCTGCCTCTGCCTGGGAATAAAGGTGAGCACCACCACACTCAGCTCTGGCTCTTCATCTTAAATGTCTGCTCTGGCCAGGCGTGGTGGCACATGCCTTTAACCCTAGCAGAGGCTGGCGGATCTCTTTGAGTTCAAGACCAGCCTGGTCTACAGAGTGAGCTCCAGACCAGTTGGGATTTAAAGGGAGACCCTGTCTCAAAAAGACCAAAATAAAATTTAAAAAAAGTCTGCTCTTTCCCCATCCTGCCTTTCTCTTTCAAGAAAAGTTAATAGTGCTAATATATAACAAAGGTTTGTGGGAAGGTTTACAGTCCCATCCCCTCACTCATCTAATGTTTCTTGATGCACCCGATGTGGGAAGCCGGCCCCAGCCTTTCCTGCCGTCTCAAGGCTGTTATTTTGCTGTTACCAAGTTCTTGCGTGAGGGCAACAAATGCACCTTTGAGGAACAGAATTATTTGGAGCTTGTAAATCATCTTCACATGAAATTCTATGAAATTTTAGGAAGGTACCAGAAACATGAGCAACAATTAAACCTGCATTTTACCTTCCAGAATCCTAGCGTCTCATGAAGAGACTGCAATCTCTGCTTTTTACTTCACTCATCAGCAATTCTATCAGGGACTGAAAGAACGTGTTGGCTAGAAGGGAGAAGCAACAACAACAACAACAACAACAACAACGCCCATACCTGTTCTCTCCTTTCTAATAAGGCTAAAGATTTTTCATACTTCAGTGAAAGAATAAAAATCACTTTGTACCCTGACATAAGCCCCAAATAGCACTGCCATCTAAATGGAAATTGGTTCCTCCCAGATACCAAAACCTTAACTGTGTTATACTCCCTAAGAAAAACCTCCCTCACCCCCCGCCCCCCAATCGTTTACTATGCTGATCTGAAGAAAAGTAACAATTTTAGGGGAATTTGAAATTGTATAAGAATAGGGTATTTTTTCAGCTACAAATAACAGATTAATGCTCATTTGAAAACACTGGTCATTTTGTGGAGTATTTTTCTTTAAGTGTTTATTGTGGCTTTTTTTTTTTTTTAATAAGCCAGTATTCCAAAGTAGGACTCTCTGGCATTCTGGCTAAAAATAAACATTTTCTTTTTTATTTATTTTTTTATTTTCCGTATGTGTATGAATGTATTGTCTGCATGCAAATCTGTGCACCCGTGACGTGCAATGCCGCGGAGGTCAGAAGAGGGCATCGAACTCCCCTGGAACTGGAGTTCTCTGGAATTGGAGTTTCAGACGGCTCTCGGCCGCCATGTGGGTGCTGGGGATCGAACCCGGGTCCTCTGTAAGAGCGGTCGGTGCTCTTAACCGCTAGGCCATCGCTCCAGCCCAACATTTTCTTTTTTAACTGCTCCTACCTCTAAATCTTTTTCAGAAGTAAATGTAGCATCAAGCAAACATCTTGATACTCTTCCCTTTATTTTTATGTTTAAATTTTTTAACATTTTTATTGAATTTTTGCAATTTTCATACAAAACGGTTGGATGATATTTAGATCCTTTCCCTATCCCCACCTCCCCCACTGCAGACCAGCTAATTTAATGTGCTCTCTTCTCTCTATAACATGACCGATAGTGTCTGACTCGTGTCCTTCAGTGAGTGTCTGTCCACCAAAGTCTACCTTCGGAAGAACTACGATTCGTAGGACCCACCAGATGGTTACTTATTTCTGCTTTCTACCTGCCTTTCCCTGAAGATTCTGTAACTTTTTTGCTCACACACAACTTCAAAGACCCAGAAGAGCTGAAATGTCCTTGAACACAGCGGGACTCCGGCTCCCACCGCACTCCCCGGGAGTCAGCAGAGGAGCCCCTTTCTCTTTCCCCATCTTCCGCTCAACCACTGGCCAGTTTCTCACCCATCCAGGATCAAAGCAGGAAGCCAGGGCTGTGCCATCTTCCGTTCCCTGCCAGCACTCAGCATGGCACACTCTTCTTCATTTGGCCCCCATCCCAAGTGTCCCCACTTTTCCACAGGAAATTTCCAAGCATCTTTTTCCTCACCAAACTTGAGCAAGGCAGGTGATCAAGTTGCCCAGGATACCCCATGAAATAGATATGCCAGAAGCATGTGCATAGCACAATTCATAGTTCTTCGAAAGCCTTGACACTTATTAAGATGTGTGTGCGTGTGTGTGTGTGTGTGTGTGTGTGTGTGTGTGTAGGCCAGAAGTTGAGATCAAGTATGTGGTGCTTTGAATGAGACTGTCACCAATAGGCTTCAAGTATTTGCTGGGGCACTATTCGAGAGGCTATTAGAGGTATTGTCAAGCCTAGGAAGTAGGTCCCTGGGGGCAGGGCAGGCTTTACACAAAGCATCAATAAAAATAAATTAAAAAAAAAAAAAAGAGTTCTTAAGCCTTGCTGGATTTCCAGTCACTCCCTGCTTCCTGTGTCTGCTTGAAGATGAGATGCAGAGCAGAGCGTTCTGCTCTGTCCTCTGCCGTGTCTCCCTGCCACGATAGACCCTTACCTCTGGAACCATAAGCTGAATAAACTCTTCTATTAGTTCCTTGGTCTTGATATTTAGACACCTGTATTACATATTGCTTAATCCCTTTACACCTTTATTTCTTTTTTTTAATTTTTTTTTTAAATTTATTATTTCTTATGTGTATGAATGTACTGTCTGCATGTAAGTTTGTGCACCCAAGTCGTGCAATGCTGTGGAGGTCAGAAGAGGGTGTCGGATTCCCCTGGAACTGGAGTTAAAGACGTTTCTTAGCTGCCATGTGGGTGCTGGGAATCTAACCCTGGTCCTCTGCAAGAGCAGGCAGGGCTCTTACTGCTGAGCCATCTCTGCAGCCCCAACGCTTACAGTCTTCAGGTGGCCAGTGGGTTCACAGCAAATACCTTCTTTGAAATTTCTACTTGGAAGTTGAGCCCTTTCCTCAGGAAGTTCACAGAATTTGAAAGTGTACCACAGTAAAAAGAATTAACTTTGGGGCTGGAGAGATGTCTCAGCAGTTAGGAACACTGGCTATTCTTGCAGAGCACCCAGGTTTGGTTCCCAGCACCTACATGGTGGCTAACAACCATGTATAAAACCAGTCCCAGGGAATCTGACACCTTCTGGCCTCTGTGGGCACTGCATGCATGTGTTGCACTTACATACATGCAAACAAAACATACACATAAAATAAAAATTTTTTAATATTTAAAAATAGGTAAGGACAAGTGTAGTGCTTTATCTTTTTAAGTTTAACTTAGTGGTTTTTACTCAGCTTTCTATTGCTGTGATAAAACACTTTCAAAGCTAACTTGGGGAGGAAAAGTTTTATTTGGCTTATACATCTTTTCTTTCTTTCTTTTTTTTTTTTGTTGGTGTTTTTGAGACAGGGTCTCCCTATAACCCCAGTTGGCCTGGAACTCACTCTGTAGACCAGGCTTACTTTGAACTCACAGAGATCTGCCTGCCTCTGCCTCCTGTGTGCTGGGATTAAAGCCACCAAGCCTGGCTGGTTTATACATCTTAATCACAGTCCATCCTTGAGGGAGGCCAGCATAGGAGCTCAGGGCAGGAACCTGGAGGCAGCAACTGAAGCTCAGACCATGTAGAAATGCTGCTTACTGGCTTGTTCCTCTGGCCTGTGCTCATCCGGCTTATTTATTTATTTATTTATTTACTTACTTACTTATTTACGTATTTATTTATTTTTGGTATTTTTGAGATAGGGTCTCCCTGTAGCCCCAGCTAGCCTGGAACTCACTATGTAGACCAAGCTAGACTTGAAATCATAAAGATCCCACTGCCTCTGGCTCCTGAGTTCTGGGTTAAAGTTGTGAGCTACCACACCCAGCTTTCAACTCAGGACCCAGGTGTGGCACCACCCACGGTGGACTCAATCCTCCCACATTACTCAACAATCAAGAAAATGTCCCACAGACTAGTATGATCGAGGAAATCCCCCAATGGAGGTTCCTTCCCAGCTGCATCAAGTTGCCAACTGAAACTTCCCACGCTCTTACTGAATTTACACACACACACACACACACACACACACACACACACATCTTGGGGACTAGGTGTTAATTTTCAATTCTTTTTATTCTGATCTTCCAACGGAATTGAATGTGAGCACTGGCAAACAAAAATCCAGCACCCCTTACTTCTATGAGGACCCCTCTCCTCTGACCACCCTCACTGCTGCTCCTAGGAACAAAGCCACATCCTGCTCTTCAGCTATCTCAGGACGGGCCTCAGACTCTGGCCAAGGCTCCTCTGCCAGGTCAGCATGTTCTGTTCCCCTCCTGGCCTGTTCTCTGGAACTCTGTCTCTGGCCCTTCCCTCAGATTCACTGCCGAAACCCCTGTCTTCTGAGGACCTGGGTTTTGGTTCCCAGCTATGGAAAGGCCATCCTTAAGTCCGGTTCCAAGGGATCTGATGCCCTCTTCTGGCCTCTGAGTGCATTACACGCATGTGATGCACTAATATGCGTGCAGGCAAAGCACTCATAAGACATTCTAAAGAATGGACTCTTTGAACCTCAGTGCAGAACTAGAACTTGAGCCTGGTTGTGAGGCCAACACTCTAGGGTTACTATCTCTTACATTACATTATTCACTCAGATCTGTAGTTACTACAACCCAAATCAATGTCTTTCCCCTGGTGAGTGGTACCAGGGAGAAGGGGCAGAGGTAGAGCCGTACTGTATTTTACTCTTCTCCCTCCTGTCCTTTGATACAGCAGAAGACTACCTCAGATGCACGTTAGATTTCCCACCATGGTAGGCTCAGCAACTCCACTGTATCTGCAGGCCCTTTGAAAAATGGAGTTTACGTAACTCTGGGGACTAAAGAAGACTGTGGATTAGGAAGCACCTAAGTTACTGTCACCCTGAAGAAAATGAAGAATTCAGAGATGGATTCTGAGTGTCAAAGACCTCAACATCTGGAGGCCAGCAGAAATGAGGGGAGTGTGAGGATGATGTCATGTGCAAAGTAGAACTTGATGTGGGGGAGTCAGCCTAGAAGGCAGACTGGGGGCAGCCAGCACTACAAATGCAGGGGTAGAAGGATGAACAGCACGCCCAAGAGCTCACAAGCCAACATTGACTCTGACTCTCACACTCCACACTGATGTTTCCTCTTCCCTTCTATTGATGTTCATGTTTTCAAAATGCTGGTTGCAACCCACTACCTTCCTGAGTCATCACTCACATTAGTAAAGTGTGGATATCTACAGCCCAGCTCACTGCTAGAAACGGGAAAGAAAATAGTTTGCCGTAAGTCGTCTTTGTAAATTCTTTCCTGGGTGGTTTGAGCTGCCTTTTTAAAATAATCAGTTCTGGAATGTTGCTAAGATCCCCTGTATCCATCTTGTGAAGTCTCCCAGCTGTGTTCTCGTCCCTCACACGTAGGCAAACGCCTCCGACCACGTTCCCTGCTCAAGGGTGTCTTCCACTAGAGCTTGGAAACGTCGAGCCCCGTTTAGACTTCAAGACCTCCCCAAGTCGTTGAAATGGCCTTCCCATTTGAAAAGGTGCTACTCTGCCGGTCCCTCCACCCTCCACCTATGAACATCACCTCCTCTTCCGTAAACACAAGACCGTCTTCCTCATCCGAGCAAAGCTTGAGGGCGTCCAGCTTCCAGGTCTCACCTGCCGCACACCTGTTCTTGCAGCCCAGGCTGCTCGCCAGCACCTGCTCCTGCTGAAGGTCCCTAGACGCACAGTCCTGGTTTCTAGAACTGTTTCTGCCGCACCTCCAACCCACACTGTTAACCAGTGCTGTCAGGTTGGAAAAATCTACTGACACTCTCAGCTAATTTTCACCTGTGCGCTGGAAATACTGCCACTTTTCTTAGGGGTTTTCTTAAGAACTGCTTCATGAGTGGGCGTTCCCCACTCTCCCTGGAGTATCAGTGGCACCTTCCTCCAAGTTTCGTTTGCTCTCCAAGCATCCCTGACCGCTTCATCAAGGATGGTATCCAATATCTGCAGTTCCCTGTCATGAATGGTGCAGTGCAAACCCAAGCCTTAGGAAGCTTTCTGTGGGGGCTGCTGTCGGAAGGCCTCCCTTAATTCCGGACACAAAAGCGCTGGAGGGAGTTGCAAGTACCCACTCACTGGTAAGGTGAACCGCAAGGAAGAAAAGAAANTCGTCTACAGGGTGAGCTCAGGCCAGCCTGGGGACTTAAGGAGACCCCGGGTTCTTCAAAAAGACAAAAAAAATGAATTTTTTAAAACACCTTATTGGCAGGCTTCTTCATGGGCAGCTGTTGTTAAAGATGCCCAATTCTGCATGTTACTAATAGCGTGCCAAAAATGAACAATACTGTGTTTCATCCATGTCTAGAAGATATAATTTACCCCTAATTGTGGAATTAGAAAAGAGCACTAAAGAAAAAATGTTTTCCTTCTCTTTTCTCCATTCTTTCCCACACTGAGTAATATTACAGTCTTGAACCATAACAAAAAAGCTTAACTAACTATAGTACAGAGGCCTAAATTGGGGAAGGTATCATGGGGGCAGGCCCTTAGTGATTTAAACAAGCACTTGTGGTTCTCCACGTCTCTGCGCTATCTCTCTGCTTCCCCGTGTTGCCTATGTTGCGAGAAAGTGGACCCCTGGCTTGCTGCTCCAGGCCCCGGCCCACCCATATGCCTTTCCCAACCAACAATGGACTCGTAATTCCCTGAAACAACCAGTCAATCGAAAGTGTCAAATAAACCTTTCCTTTTATAAGTTCCCCTTGCCTCCTGGGTGGTTGTTAAATCACAGCCGAACAGAAAACGTGACTAAACAATAGAAATACTCAAAAAGACAAAGAGATAAAACAAATGACGATAACTCAAAAGATAAGAGCTGAACCAGTGAGGATAAGATGGCTGAGACGAGAAACATCTCTAAAAAAAGTGTTCACACTCATTATAATCTTAAGGAAGTGCAAATTAAAAACCAACTCTAAGATAATCATCTTACACGGATAGACAGTCAGGCCTAAGATAAGGAAAACAAAAGATACCAAAGCTGAGATGTTTTGTGGGGAAGGGGGACATTATCCACTGTGGTGGGAATGTAAACTTGTGCAACCCTGTGGAAACATTGTGGAGAACTCTTAGAAAGACCTCAAAAAATGAGCCATAAACCCCCCTGGACCCCAGACCCATCAAACAATTCCTGGGATTATATAAACCCATGAAGAGACTCGATGTAAGTACTACAAAGATACCAGCACATCTAGTTTAATTGTCAGCCTTTTTCACAATAGGCGAAGAGGTGAAAACCAAACCCCAAAAATGCCCCTCAACCGAGTGGTAGAGAAAAAATGTAGTACGTCTGAAATGAATTTTTATGAGGTGGTAAAAGAAAGATGCCCCAAAATCATGAAGCCTTTGGAGGTAATGGAATGACTCGAAGCCATTATTGCTAAGTGAAGAGTAACACAGTTCCCACCAAAAACACACATGACGTGTGATTTCCCTCATTTGTGGATGCTAGCTACCAACCCCCCAATCGAAAGGCAAAGACTGAGCAGTGTTTTTTGCTAATACTTCTTTTCGACTGCCAAAGCACAACTGTGATGTTTTATGTGAATCTTTAGTAAGTCCCTAAGATTAACTTACCCCGTACTTCAGAATATGAAAGTATTGGGGGACGGAAGGTTAATATATTCAATATTTTAGAAGCAATATAAAAATAAAGGGAAAAATTGAACTCCTAAAAACAATATTGGAGTTTAATGATACAGGTTTATTCCTGGAGGACATAATTATCTCTATATATCTATATTATCTGATATATATATATTTTTTATGTATTACTTATTTATATATAATTTATTATATTTTTTTTTTCTTATTATTCTTTCTCTATATATGACTTTATATAGCATATTTTGGAGCAATACAATTGGGCAGGAAACCCACAACGACATAAAAAGGACAGGTCCCAAAGAATGGACTGTAATAGTTAGAATTCGCCCCCAAAAAATACAACCTGACAGAGGGAAAAACTTTAACAAAAAGACTGAGAGAAAAAATGCAGGACAGTGTATGGCAGAATGTATGAGTATCTAGGAGGGGTGGGGGCGAAGGAAAGGGGAATTGTGCTAAATTGAACTGAAAATGAAATGAGCTGTAAATACACAAAACATGCACTATAACAGTATATTATTAAACAGAAATAGGGGACACCAGAGCAAAATTCCAAAGCCATACGGAGATATATAGCGAGCTCACAAAAGAACCATTAAGAAGGTAATTAATACTGTAAATTACATCCAGTACTACTACTTTTTTTTGTTTGATACTCCTTCCCTTTATTTTTATGTTTAAATTTTAACATTTTTATTGAATTTTTGCAATTTCCCTACAAAATGGTTGGATGATATTTAGATCCTTTCCCTATCTCCCACCTCCCCCACTGCAGACCAGCTAATTTAATGTGCTCTCTTCTCTCTATAACATGGCCGATAGTGTCTGACTCGTGTCCTTCAGTGAGTGTCTGTCCACCAAAGTCTACCTTCGGAAGAACTACGATTCGTAGGACCCACCAGATGGTTACTTATTTCTGCTTTCTACCTGCCTTTCCCTGAAGATTTTGTAACTTTTTTGCTCACACACAACTTCAAAGACCCAGAAGAGCTGAAATGTCCTTGAACACAGCGGGAGGGGACTCCGGCTCCCCACCGCACTCCCCCGGGAGTAAGCAGAGGCAGCCCCTTTCTCGTTTCCCCCATCTTCCGCTCAACACACTGGCCAGTTTCTCACCCATCCAGGATCAAAGCAGGAAGCCAGGGCTGTGCCATCTTCCGTTCCCTGCCAGCACTCAGCATGGCACACTCTTCTTCATTTGGCCCCCATCCCAAGTGTCCCCACTTTTCCACAGGAAATTTCCAAGCATCTTTTTCCTCACCAAACTTGAGCAAGGCAGGTGATCAGTTGCCCAGGATACCCCATGAAATAGATATGCCAGAAGCATGTGCATAGCACAATTCATAGTTCTTCGAAATCCTTGACACTTTAAGATGTGTGTGCGTGTGTGGTGTGCTGTGTGTGTGTGTGTGTGTAGGCCAGAAGTTGAGATCAAGTATGTGGTGCTTTGAATGAGAGACTGTCCCAATAGGCTTCAAGTATTTGCTGGGGCACTATTCGAGAGGCTATTAGAGGTATTGTCAAGCCTAGGAAGTAGGTCCCTGGGGGCAGGGCAGGCTTTACACAAAGCATCAATAAAAATAATAAAAAAAAAAAAAAAGAGTTCTTTAAGCCTTGCGGATTTCCAGTCACTCCCTGCTTCTGTGTCTGCTTGAAGATGAGATGCAGAGCAGAGCGTTCTGCTCTGTCCTCTGCCGTGTCTCCCTGCCATGATAGATCCTTACCTCTGGAACCATAAGCTGAATAAACTCTTCTATTAGTTCCTGTCTTGATTTTTTTTTTTTTATTTTTTCTTTTTTTCGTTTTTTTTTATTTTGTTAATTGCATGTTTGCATTTCATCACATTATTTTCCCAATTCAGTTCAGGCTTTATTTCCCCTTCCCCTCCACCCATCCCCCCCCACCCCCCCAACCAACCAAACATCCCGATCATGCATTCTAGCCATACTGTCTTGCACTCCTTTCTTCGTTTGTTATATTTTTATTTGTTTTTTTTTTTTTTTTTTTTTTTTCATTTTTGTTTTTTTTTTTTTATTTTTTTTTGTTTTTTTTTCTTATCATTATTTAAGCATATGTATCCGAAGTCACTCCTTATGTTAAAATCTATCGCAGGCTGTTGTGCCCAAAAAAAAAAAAAAAAAAAAAAAAAAAAAGAAAAAAAAAAACAAAAACCCTACAAGCCCCACCATCCAGTGGGGGGGGGTGACAGTGGTGTTTTTCAATCCAGTTTGATCAAATGATGTCCAGGCTACATTGCTGTAATTTCACCATCTCACCCCAATTCGCACGCCCTTACATTCTACCCACGCCTCCCTCTTCCGCAGAGTGTTCCCTAGGCTTTAGTGTAAGCGCCCAGGGGCTTGTAGAGATGGCCCAGCGGTTTAGAGCGCCGACTCGCTCTTACAGAGGACCGGGTTCGATCCCCAGCCCCACATGGCGGCCGAGAACCGTCTGAACTCCAGTTCCAGGGGAATCGACCCCTCTTGACCTCCGAGCATGACGACACGGGTGCACAGACTGCATGTAGACAGTACATTCATTACAAACATATGGAAATAAATAAAATTAATAAAAAAAAAAAAAAAAAAAAAAAAAAAAAAAAGTAAAAAAGGGGCACAGGTGGATGAGAGGTTAAAACAGTCCACTCTTCTGGAGCTGTTGACTTGGACTTGGTCAATTCTGGCTGTTTCCTTTCATGGGCTGACCGTTTTGTCCAGGATAACCTTTCGATCCTGGCCTGGCGCTTTATGGCGTCTCCCCTCTCATTAACTTACTTTTGAGCACTAACTCAGTTCTGAACCCTTGAGAATTCATAATTGAAGCATTCATGTATGCGAAGTTAGTAACATTCATTAGAAAGTCTTTTTTGCTTCTTTTTCACAATTTCTATTCTTTTCCAAATCTGCTTTTAGATTTTAAAACATTTCTCTTTTGTTTTTTTGTGGGGGCTGGAAGATGGCCTAGCGGTTAGAGTTGCCGACCACTCTTACAGAGGACCGGGTTCCATCCCCAAGCACCCACATGGCGGCCGCCGAGAACGTCTGAAAACTCCAATTCCCGGAGAACCTCCGTTTCCAGGGGAAATCTGGACCCTCTTCTGAACTCCCACAGTGCACACACCAAAAAACCTACATGCAGACAGTACATTCATACACACACAGAAATAAATAAAATTAAAAAAAAAGAATTTTATTTATTTTTCTTTGTTTTATTTAATTTAATATATTTTTATGAATTTTTGTGTCTCAATAATACACATTAGTCATATTAACCCCCTTTCCTATCTGTACCCTTCATAGCCCAACCACAGACTTCATGATTCTGTCTATATGTTAGGCCTATGGAGTCAAGTTTGTGTACTTAGATGTCCCTGCTGTGAGTTCATCCACTGGAGTCTGTTCAGCCTGTGATGCATTAGCATCACTCCCTTGAAAATCAACTCTGGGGATTTGGTGTTAGCATCCACGAGAGGGAAACCATTTGCTGTTTGTTTTTCTGGGACTGTGTTACTTCACTTAGCACAATGGCTTTGAGTTCCATCCATTTACCTGCAAAGTTCATGATGTCAACTTTCTTTACAGCTGATAGTACTCCATTGTGTAGATGTAAAATCCCCAGTTGAAAGGCAAGTGAACAACTTATTGTTATATTCTGTTTATCTGAAAGCAACTATGGTATTATAATGTAAATCTCTCAACAGGCTCTAGAATCCACCCACCACTTATTTTCAGACTCTGGAATACTGTATATGGGTGAAAGTATAGTATTCATATTTTAGAGTAATTAACTTAAAGGAGGAGGAAAATGTGAATTCCTAAACATAAAAAAAAGAAAAAAAAAAAAAAGGCTGGAGAGATAGCCTAGCGGTTAGGAGCGCCGACGCTATTGCAGAGGACCCAGGTTCGATGCCCCCGCACCCCCACATGGCGGCTAGAACCGCTGTAACTCCAATTCCAGGAGAAACTCACAATTCCAGGGGAATCCGAGACCCTCTTCTGACCTCCGCGGCATTGCACTACACGGGTGCACAGACCTACATGCAGACAATACATTCGTACACATACAAAAATAAATAATAATAAAAAAAAAATTAAAAAAAAAAAGACTGAGAGAAAGATGGAGGACAGTTATGGCAGAATGCATGATCTGGGGTGGTGTGGGGTGAAGGGGAAGGGGGATATGCCTAAATTGAACTGAAAAATGATGTCTGAAATACACAAAGCATCGATAAAAGCATTATGTAAAAAATGGGAAAAAAATCAACTGTTTCTCACCCAGCAGTGCTCAGCTGCCAATATTTTCTCACCAAATTTGTGGCCTCCAACCCATTTCCCCATTTCTGTACTGGTTTTGTCTGATTAAAACATTCTTTTTTTAAGGGGGGATCTTTTAGAGACAAGGTCTCCCTGTAGCTCCAGCTGTCCTGGAACTCACTATGTAGGATCAGGCTGTCCTCTAACTCACAGAGATCCGCTTGCTTCTGCCTCCCAAGGGCTAGGGTTAAGGCATATGCAGAACATTCTTAGTACATTATTTTGAAATTATTTTACTTTGAATGTGAGGAAATCAACACTTGTCTGTCAGAAATGTTTGAGAATGCTGAAAAATAAAATGCAAAGGAAAGAATCTCAATCATCTCTACTTATTCAGAATTACCCACTATTAGTAACTTGATATATATTCTTCCAGGTCTTTCTCTTCTATGTCTATGCTTTATAATATTATATACCCAAATCTGGGATGATAAAAGACTATTTTATAAGATATTTTCAAATAATCATATATGGTAAAAATCTTCATGATGACAAACATTTCTATTAGAACTGTTGCCTCCTAGAAAGGATGAATAAAATTGGACCAGGCATGGTGGCGCACACCTTTAATCCTAGCACTCGGGAGGCAGAGGCAGGCAGATCTTTGTGAGTTCAAGGCCAGCCTGGTCTACAGAGTGAGTTCCAGGACAGCTGGGGCTACAGGGAGACCCTGTCTCGAAAAGACCAAACAAAAACAAAAACAAACAAACAAAAAGAATGAATAAAATTAACACCACTCCACTGGTACACAATATATGTTTATTTTGTTATACTATCCTATAAGATATTATATTTTCATATATGTTTATATGTAAAGTAACCTTAGTAGACATGCATGAATATATAACAAAGTAAAATGTAATACAATATGTAATAAAATATGATATATCCATGTGCTGTGTATGATATAGGCACAAAAACTTATCAAATAGTATTCACTGGTACTTCTTTTCTAAAGCTGGTCTTAAATGACATTTTCTTTTTTTTTTAACCAATACACAGAAATTACAGGGTATAGTTGTAATTTGATACATATATTAACTGCATGTTTAAATTAGGTTAAACATTTCTGTCTTCTTAAGGTACCTAACAACTGTTTAGAACTCCAGTTCTGGAAGGAGATCCAACACCTTTCTTCTGACCTCTGTGGGCACTGCATGGCATGGATACACTTATACATACATACAGGCAATGTACTCATTACACATAAAATAAAAATAATAAATAAAATATTTTACTTAAAAATGTTATAATGGGTAATATTCATATTTTAACAAGTGAAAAAGGTCTACATAATGTGTGTAATATTTTAGTAACACTTTCAAGTCAATAGAAGATGTGAAATGTACAATATGCAAACTGCCCAAGGATATGGGGACATAGATAATTTATAAATGAAGAAGTAAAATTATACACAAATAATATAATAACTATGCCTTGTGTGTTGCAATGTAAAAGTACAGGAGTTTGAATATTTTTACTATACAGAAATTATAACTGAGGATCAGAATGTTTAATCTAATTTTAATATTATGTAGTGAATATATGAGGTGAAGAGGACCATGGCTCCTGTGCTATCACTGGACCTAAAGATAGTTCAACCACGTGGACAACCAATATATCCTATCTAGGTTCTTGAGCTGGAATAAGAAGTCTGAACACTAGGGTACAATCTGATAGTCCCCCTTCTAATCTCCCACTCCTTTCCCTTCCTCCCTGCTTTCTGGCCACCAGCATGTGAGCTGCTCTGCTCCACCACACTGGTCCTGCCTTGGCCCAAACCTCAACTACAGCTCTCTGAATGATTATTGATTAGTACAACAGTTTTAACCCTAAAGGAAAAACGTGGAGGTTTATAGTTAAAATTTTCCTCTGTAAAGTATCTTGATAAGCAGGGCATGGTGGCACACCCCTTTAATCCTAGCACTCAGGAGGCAGAGGCAGGCGGATCTTTGTGAGTTCAAGGACAGCCTGGTCTACAGAGCAAGTTCCAGGACAACTGAGGCTACAGGGAGACCCTGTCTCGAAAAGACCAAGAAAGAGTTCTTACTCTACAATAGTAAGTTGTATAAACTACTACACATTAAGAAATATTTAGGGAGCTGGAGCAAAAAAAAAAAAAAAAAAAAAAACCAAAACCAAAAACAAACAAAAAAATGGATTTGTTTAAAAAAAATGTCAGAAAATCTAAGGCAATTATTGTCAACTTGACAGTTTAAGACCCACCTTCATGAAATCACTGTTCCTTATAACTAATGCAATCTATCAATGCAAGAGGCCTTGTTGCAAATCCACCAGTGAACAAGTTTCTCTATGTCTACATTATGTTGATAACCTCTCAAAAAAGGCTCAGGTTTAAAACTGAATGGCTCAATTGTCAAATGCTAATTTCAGTCATCATTCCTCTTCAATAATCCCTAGAATGCTCAAAATATACATAGACCCTGTAGGTTCTTTTCATTTTATTTGATTTTCATGCAACATCACAGACTGTTTAAAAATATATGAATAAAGTTTTTAATTTTTTTAATTTTTAATGTGCATGAATATACTGTCTGCATGTAGGTCTGTGCACCTGTGTCGTGCAATGCTGTGGTGGTCAGAAGAGGGTGTCAGATTCCCCCGAGACTGGAGTTAAAGATGGTGCTCATCCACCATGTGGGTGCTGGAGATCGAACCCAGGTCCTCTGCAAGAGCAGTCAATGCTCTTAACCACTAGGCCATCTCTCCAGCTGAAGTCTTAAATGTTAATATATATCTAGAATTTCAGAACAATTTAAATAGGCTAGATTTCATGATTAAACCATTTCTATTGGTGTTGAAAAAGAGAATACCAGATAATCCACATATTTTTATCAAAATATTTCCTTTGATAAAGGTTGAAAACTATTCATGTATCAAGGAAGTTAAATATGATTTTGTCTGCGTAGGATAAAAGAAACATGAATTGCTTAAGTTACTGACTGAAAGATTCTGAAACATTAATTCAGAAATAAGAAAAGCTAAATTCCAGTGCTAGAGATACTGGAGAGATGGCTCAGCGGTTAAAAGCACTGTCTGTTTTTGCAGAGGACCCAGATTCAATTCCCAGTATCCACATGGTGGCTAACAACCATCCATAACTCCAGTTCCAGGGGGTCTGATGTCCTCTTTTGACCTCTTTGTGAATTGTACAACATACATGCAGACAATACATACAAATGCATAAGAGAGAAATAATAAAATATTTTTTTTAAAAAGAGAGAAAAGCTACACTCCAAATCATCTACCTCAAGTTCAATATAAACTTTTACAACAGTGAGATTTCAAGCTAGTTCAATTTAGTAAGTTCTATAGAATTAGTTTCTAAGTTTCTATACAATGTATAAATAATAATTAAACTATGGGAGCTGCAGAGATAGCTCAGTGGTTTAGAGTGCTGACTGCTCTCATAGAGGATCTGGATTCAATTCCCAGCACCCGCATAGCAGCTAACAACTGTCCCTAACTCCAGTTCTAGGGGATCCAACACTAGCTTCTGATGCCATGGGCACTGTATGACATGGGAACACTTACACACATGCAGGCAATACACTCAGACACATAAAATAAAAATAATAAAATAAAATATTAAAAAAGAAACTATGATATCTTAAAAATAATTCATATACTCTAAAGACTAATGATACAAATACTTAAAACACTACAAAGCTGATAAAATGTAAATCATAGTCTAGGGATAAGAAAAGAACGGAAAGAGTAATTTTCTTTTAAAAAAGTTTGAGGGTAAATCTGAGGAGAAAGGATGAACTTTATGAAGTTTGTGAAATACAAAATAAGCTCAAGACCCAAGAATTGCTATAGTTTTTAAAGATAGCTAGCAGTTAGGGCTGGAGCAATGGCTCAGTAGTTAAGAGCACTGCCTGCTCTGGCAGAGGACCCAGGTTCAATTCCCAGCACCCACATGGTGGCTAACAACCTCCAGTAATTACAGTTTCGGGAGATCTGACACCCTCTTCTCACCTCCATGGGCATTACATGACACAGGTGTACCTACCAGCTGGCAGTATACTCCTACACATAAAAAATATTTTAAAAAAGATAGCTAGCTATCTCATTTTTGTCATCCACTCATCTGTTGAGAGGCATTTGGGTTGGTTCCAGCTCTTACAGCTATCTCATAAACTTAAAACATTTACCTCATTTTCTGTTCCCACATCCAAAATGACAGGCAGGCAATGTTGTGGATTCAACCCTCCACATGCTGTATACAGGGCCAATTTACCCACAGGGATGCCCATCCCATTACAGCCAAGGTCTCCCAAACCAAGAATACGCTCTCCATCAGTTACCACAATAGCCTAGAAGAAAAAAGAGAATCTATTGGATGTCTGCAAATCCTGAGGCATTTCTGATCTCTATTCTTAAAGTTAATGCTCTATAATAAAATATTAAACTACAACAAAACATAAATATTTAGAGAAATTGAAGATTTTATGATAGGCATTGGGAAAGAATAGGGAGATAAAGAAATTTGAGATATATATTATACATTATATAAAATTATACATATGACTAATCAGATTACTAGCAAAAGAAAAGAGGTATGCAATACAAATTAAACAACTCAAATAACTTACTCTTCAATCAAGAGAAGCAAATGGGAAAAGTACCTACAGGAATATGGGTGAGGGGTTTCTTATAGAAGTAGAAATTTGAAAGTTACATCACCAAAAGCCCATCACACCATGGGGGACAGCCCACCAAAACAGGAAAGCTGAGTGTGCCTGCATCTTCTGGGCAGTGTGGTTGGTCCCTGCTACTTCTAAACTGTTGGGTAGTCTCAGAATATCTTTCAACAGTCCTTGAGGTTTGTACATGCTTGGGGAGGGAGAGACCTATTGAATCTAATCAGTTTCATTCCTAAAGCTAATGAGTTGTTTACTTCATGGGCTTAAAGATCTTCCCTGCAGGATGGAATGTTTCACCTCCTCTTATAGCATCCTGTTGTTTACCTGCAACAATTACCTGCTGCAATGCGTCTTATTTGTTAAAATAGCTAAACTTGTACTGGCATCAGCATATTACTGGGAAGTGTCACAATCATATTCTTGCCTGAAATATCTGCTTCTTTATAAAATCCTGATTATTTAAAATCCCATAATAACCTAACGGATACTTATACTTCTGTGCTATTAGTCTTAAATCCACCAGTATGATTACTGCCAAGGGATGACAAGAAAAATCCTAAAAAAAACCTGTATGTATAGACATATACAGTTTCCCTGGAGCAGGGTAGCCCAGTCTGAGCCCCACACATAATAAAGAATAACTTTCTTTGCATCCTGAGTATGGTTTGAATTTTCTCCACAGGCCAGGTCAATTAATTCTCGTAGCAATACTGGGAAAGCACAACTGGCCTGCCAATGCTTAGAAATATTTTTATGATCTATTCTATAAGAAAAGTAAGAATATCACATAAATTAGTTGTGATCTGTATAATCTATTATTCATCAGTTTCAATTTTTTAAAAGGGTTTAAAATAATACATACTGTCATTCATTTGAGAGCACACCTATGTTAAATGAAATGTTATGAATATGAAGTTTTTTTAAAGCATGTTTTTGTTTTAGTTAACTTTTACTCCCAGTGATTCTCTCTCTCATCCAGTACTACTACTTAATTATAATTATATATTGAGAAATTATTTGTTTTAAGATATTTATATTTCAGCTTAGATTATACCTTCCTGTAAATATTTCAACATTAAAGAACATTTGATAATGAAAGATTCTGAGAAAAATATCTTCTGAATGAGCAAATATGACACATAAACTACCATGAAGTATAATTGCATTTTGTCTCATAAATTGCTTTTGTTATATGTGTACTTTCAAACACACAGACCATATCTTACTTCTCAGAATTCTATTACAATGAAGAGAGCTAAGTGTCCTGTGCTAGACACTATATTAAGCCTTTAAAGTTGCAGTAGACATTCAAGAGCCCACTATTGAGGCTCCAAAGATAAAGGTAGATTATTAATTAAGTTAAATATGTAGAGACTAGCTAATTAGAAATCCTGAAAACAGCATCTGCTTATAGCCTTGCTGTGTACTCTACTCTAGAACTAGTTCCTGAACTGCCTTGTCAATTATTAAAATCCTCTCCAGACTCTAGTTAAAATGGAATTAACAAGCTAGGCAGATAAAAGTACTTGCCATGCAAATCTGATAACCTGAGTTCAGATTTCCCATAACCAAGGTTGTCCTCTGATTTCCATACATGCAGTGGCACACACAAACCAGGCCTCTCTCTCTCTCCTTCCCTCCCTCCCTCCATCCCTCCCTCCCTCCCTCCGTCCCTCCCTACACACACACATACATATACTCACACCACACACTTATAAACCTCTGATGTTATTTTCAATTCCTTTAACTCAGAAAAAGAAGTCAAATGAGCTACTTAGGGGATGACTTAGCAGATTTATTTTGCCTATTTCAAGCTTCTTAGTGGATGTTAAACATAGCAGATTCAATAAAGATGTTTACTTAAAGAGATTTAGATGCCCAGCATCATTAACCTATATAATCACTTATGAATAAAATATTAATAAATTAGACAAAGATAACAGGGAAACTAAATAGTTTTAAAATAATATTAATATACCATCCAAAGGTCAAAGATATAAACTAGGTACTAGTCACTGAAAATGCTGCATATACTAATGAGAATTGTCAATGTGATCTGAACTGTTTTATGGTACAGAAAGAGAACAAACTGTCTCAGTGCAGAAATTTTGATAACTTACCTTGACAACATCTTCTGGCCATGCATTAAGAATTGAAGCAATATGCCCTCTGTCATGGATACTTATAAAGAGGCCTCTGGCAAGAAAAAAAATTAAAAGCAGTTTTACTTAAAATCTGTCAAACTACCATGAACATTAAAAAGCTTAAATGTATAAATATACTTTTATTTTCACTAAACTACTCAAAAGTTATTTGTTAAACAAATAATACTTAGAAATCCTATTAGTAATAGGGGTTGGGGATTCAGACAGTTGAGAGTGCCTGCTTATCATGTATAAAACCCTGGGTTTAATCCCCAGTATCACATAAAACTGGGTGTGGCGGCACTACAGGGCCAAAGACAGACAGATCCCTGAAGCTCACTGGCCAACAGCCCTAGGTGAGTTAGTAAAGTTACAGACTTAGAGATCCTTCTTAAAGAATTAGGTGGGAGCACAATTAAGAAAGATGCCAAAAACTGATCTCTTTACACACACACCACACACACACACACACACACACACACATCTACATAAACACATATACCACATACATATATATACACTCATATACAAAACATCACTAGTTTTTTTTAATTTTTATTTATTTATATATGTGTATGTATGTACTGTCTGCATGTAGGTCTGTGCACCTGTGTTGTGCAATGCTGTGGAGGTCAGAAGAGGGTGTCAAATTCCCCTGGAACTGGAGTCAAAGATGGTTCTTAGTCACCATGCGGGTGCTGGGGATCGAACCCCGGGTCCTCTGCAAGAGCAGTCAGTGCTCTCAACTGCTAGGCCATCTCTCCAGCCCAAAACATCACTATTTTTATGTAAAGATAACTTAAAAAGCAGTATCGGTTCCACTCATAAATCCATTTAGCTTTTAATTAAATAATATGTAAAAGCATGGTGTGGTGGTTTGAATGAAAATATCTTGATAGGCTCCAAGTACCTGGACATTTTTTTTTAATAATTTTTAATTTAATTTTATTTATTTTTGTATGTGTATGAGTGTGCTGTCTGCATGTAGGTTTGTGCACCCGTGTCGTGCAATGCCGCGGAGGTCAGAAGAGGGTGTCGGATTCCCCTGGAACTGGAGTTCTCCTGGAGTTGGAGTTTCAGACGGTTCTCAGCCGCCATGTGGGTGCTGGGGATCGAACCCGGGTCCTCTGTAAGAGCGGTCAGCGCTCTCAACCGCTAGGCCATCTCTCCAGCCCAGTACCTGGACATTTTGTCCCCAGTTGGAGGTACTGTTTTGGGAGGTTTTTGGAGTTGTGGCCTTGCTAGAGAAAGCATGTCACTGAGAGAAGGCTTTCAGGGTTCTTAAGCCTTGCCAGATTTCCAGTCACTCTCTGCTTCCCATGCCTGATTAAGGATGTGATCACTGTGTTTCCTGCTCAGGCCACCTCCTGCCACCATGTCTCGCCCACCATTATGGACCCTCATCTGTGGAAACATTGGCTCAAATAAACTTCTGTAAGTTGCCTTGGACATGGTGTTCATCAAAGCAACAGAAAAGTAACTAATACACACAGGGAAAATGTTAGGAATCATACCCAGGCATTCCCAGCATGGATTTCCCTTGCCACATTTCTGCAGCATGGTGAGGCTGGCTATCCAGTAGCCCAGGGGTTCAACAACGTCTGCCTCCATAGTGTTAAGACTACAAGTACCTGCCATAATGCCAGGCTTTTGTGGTGGTGCTGGTGATCAAACTCAGGTCCACATGCTTATACAGCATTTTACAAACTAAGCTATCTCTCAAGCTTCTGAACAAATTTTTAAGTCACAGAAAATATGTACATCCAGACATACAGTATACTGACATACTAAGTACAGTGTTTTATCTTATAATAATAAGTGCTATAAGATGAGTTTTGATGATTACATAATAAAATATTAATTAAGATGACATTAAGTAATATTCTTTCCTGGTTTTTTGTTGCTTCATATCAATTCACTGTTTCTTTGAAATGGTAAGACCTGTTTATAATTTGTAAATATTTTTAAATCCCACCAAACTCAATTGACCCAATGTAAACTTAGCTGGAAGGGTATCAATAGTAATTTTAAAATTAAAATGAAATATTTAGGACAAAGGGATGAATTGATGCTGAATTATATAATGGCAATATACCATTAAATAACATTTCTTAGGGGGATTTAAGTTGGCCAAGTTTTCAAATAACAGTATTATCAGGAAACAGGCTCATTATTAAATAAAGGACAATGAATAATACCAAAACTAACACCAATTAAATGTCAAGATTTCCCAGAACTCCCAGCTTGGGTTCCAGAGAGGTGCCAGACTCAGTGAGGTGCCAGTAAGGCAAGGCAGAACTGCTTTGAGCCTTGGGGGCCTACTAGCATGCAAGCCAAGTAGCAACACAATCCCCACCCCCCAACCTGGTGGAGCTGTTGTGCAGAGAATCTAGCAGGCACAGTATTCATGATTATAGTCTGTGCAGCCAATGTTGAGGTGCCAGAATCCAAAGAAACAAACAAATCCACATGCCAAAGACACAAAGAAAAGCTCATAATAAATGGGAAAAGCTCATAATAAATCCACACCAAACTTTACCAACCCTACAGAAGATCCCTACAATAAGATCCCCAGGAAGGAAAACCAAGACAATGACTTTAGAAGAACAACTGTAGACATATTCAAAGAAATTAGGGGAACTAAGGGGAGAGAATGAAAAACTCAAGAAGGACCTAGAGGGAGATAATGACAAACAGTGGAAAGAACTGAAGGGGGGAAATGGCAAACTCAGGAAAAAAGTGGAAACGCTGAAAAGATCCCAGGCCAAAATGAAAAAAAGAAAATGACCAACGAACCAACGAGCTACAGGATGAGAATGATGGGCTCCAGAAGAAAGTGGAAATACTAAAGAAATCACAGGATGAAATGAAACAGGAAATTGAACATTCATCCAAGCACCAGGAAAGGATGGGAAAAAGCCTCAGAAGCAGAATGTTAGAAGGAGAAAAAAGAATATCAGACCTGCAGGATAATACAGAGCAACTAAAAAGCTCAAGAAAAGATTATGAAAAATTTAAAAAAACACAAGAGTGGAGCAACCAGGAAATGTGGGACACTATGAAAAGACCAAACTTCCACATCATAGGGACAAAGGAAGGAGAAGAATCCCCATGCAACACTATTGACCAGATCTTCAACAGGATAATAGAAGAAAATTTCCCCAAATTGAAAAAAGACAATCCCATATAAATACAAGAAGCACATAGAACACCAAATAGACAGGACCAGAAAAGAAACTCCCCATGCCATATAATTGTTAAAACACTAGATGCTCAAAACAAAGACAAAATACTGAAAGCCATAAGAGAAAAACAACAAATTAAATATAAGGGGAAACCCATCAGAATCACAGCTGACTTCTCAGTCCAAAATACAAAAGCTAGAAGAACATGGACCTAAGTATTCCCAGTGCTAAAGGACTTTAGATGCCAACCCAGACTACTATACCCAGCAAAAATGTCAGTTATAGTCGAAGGAAAAAGAAATTTTTCACAACATGAACAAAATGAAAGAATACATGCCTAAGAAACCAACACTTCAGGAAATGCTCAAAGCAATCCAAAGAACAGAGGAAAGGAGCTTAGGGATAGCAATTAAAGAGAGAAATCAATAAAGCATAACAGAATAAATACAAACCTAGACCAAGAATGCAAACAAAAAATAAGGTGAAAGGAAGGAACACACATCTCTCAATAATAACCTTAAATACTAATGGTCTAAACACCCCAATCAAAAGGCATAGACTGGGAGAATGGACTAGGAAACAGAATCTTTCTATATGCTGTCTACAAGAAACCCATCTCACCCTCAAGGACAAACACCACCTTAGAGTGAAAGGATGGAAAAAATATTCCAAGTGAATGGTACCAAGAAAAAAGCTGGAGTGGTTATTCTAATATCAGACAAAATAAATCTCAAAGTTAAATTAATCAGAAGAGACAAAGAGGGCCATTACATCCTTGTCAAAGAACAATTAACTATGAAGACTTCACAATCCTAAATGTCTATACACCAAACTCTGGTGCACCTAACTTTATAAACACTACTGGGCAGGACCTCAAGACACAGATTAATCCTAGCACACTAATAGTGGGAGACTTCAACACCCCACTGAGCTCCTTGAATAGAGCAACTGGACAAAAAATAAACAGAGAGACATCAGAACTGAACAATACAATACACCAAATGGACCTCGCAGACATCTACAGAATATTCTACCCAAACACCAGAGAATATACTTTCTACTCAGCACCTCACAGAACATTCTCCAAAATCGACCACATGCTGGGGCACAAAAGAAATCTCAACAAATACAAAAAGACTGAAATTATTCCATGCATTCTATCAGTCAACAGTGCAATAAAGCTCAATATGAACACCAGAATAAGCCCATCTAACTACAAGAACACATAGAAACTAAACAACATACTCCTGAATAATGAATGGGTCAGGGAAGAAATAAATAGTGAAATAAAAGTATTCATGGAACTGAATGAAAAAGACAATACAGCACAACAAAATGTGTGAGATACTTTAAAAGCAGTCTTGAGACGGATGTTTATAGCCCTAAGTGCCCACATTAAAAAAAAAAAAAAAAAAAAAAAAAAAACCAGAAAGGGAACAAATAAATGATCTAACACTGCAGCTAAAAACACTTGCGAGACAACAACAAATGAACCCTAAACCCAAGCAAGCACAAGAAAAACAGTAGAATCACAAAAAACAGAAGCAGAATCAATGAATAGAAACAAAGAAAACAATACATAGAATCAATGAATCCAAAAGCTGGTTCTTTGAAAAGATAAACAAGAAATAGACAGGGCTCTTAGCCCAGATTAACCAAAACAAAAGAAAGAGCAACTCCAAATCAATAGTATTCGATGAATGGAAGGAAAACACACAACAGGACAAAGTAAAGATCCAGAAGTCAAATCATATGGGATACTTAAAAAACCTTACTCAGTAAATTTGAAAACCTTAAGAGAAATGGATGAATTCTTGAATCCTAGGAACCACAAAAGCTTAACCAAGAGAGACCTGACAGTTTAAACAGACCCATATCATTTGAGGAAATTGAAGATGTAAAAAAAAAAAAAAAAAAAACCTCTGAACTAAAAAAAGCCCAGGGCCAGATGGTTTCACAGCAGATTTCTATAAAACATTTAAAGAAGACTTATAGCCATTACTTTTCAAGCTGCTCAGAAGGATAAACACAGAGGGAAATCTCCCAAATTCTTTCTATGACACCAGCATCACTCTAATACCAAAACCAGGCAAAGATACAACGAAAAAATAAAGCTATAGACCCATCTCATTAATGAACATAGATGCAAAATTCTCAATAAAATACTTGCAAATTGCATAAAGACCCACATCAAAAAGATCATCCATCATGATCAAGTTGGATTCATACCAGAGATGCAGGGATAGCTCAACATATGTAAATCAATAAATACCATAAAACACATAAATGGACTGAAAGGCAAAAACCATATCATCATCTCAATTGATGCAGAAAAAGCCTTTGACAAGATCCAGCATCCATCATGTTTAAAGTCCTAGAGGTAATTGACTGAAGGTAACATTCCTCAGCATGATCAAAGCCATATATAGCAAACCCACTGCCAACATCATCCTAAATGGAGAAAAATTGGAACCATTTCCCTTAAAGGTGAGAACCCAGGAAGGCTGCCCCTGATTGCCACTCCTCTTCAACATAGTGCTTGAAATGCTTGCTAGGGCAATAAGACAAGAGAAGGAAATTAACGGAGTACTAATTGGAAAAGAGGAAGTTAAACTACCCCCTTTGCAGATGATATGATACTTCACCTAAGTGATGCTAAAAACTTCACCAGAAAACTTCTAGAAACAATTAACAGTTTCAGTAAAGTGGCAGGATACAAAATTAACCTAGAAAAATCAGCAGCCTTTCTTTACACCAACAATAAACAAGTGGAGAAGGAATATAAGGAGATCTTCCTACTCACAGTAGCCTCAAAAAAATAAAATGCCTGGGAACAAACCTAACCAAAGATACCAAAAATCTCTACAACAAAAATTTTAAACCCCTGAAGAAGGAGATTGAAAATGACATCAAAAGATGGAAAGACCTCCCATGCTCAAGGATTGGAAAAATTAATATAGTAAAAATGTCCATTTTACCCAAATTGATATACAGATTCAATGCAATCCCAATCAAAATCCCCACGAGCTTCTTCACAGACTTGGAAAAAAATCCTTAAATTCATATGGAAAAACAAAAGACCCCGAATAGCTAAATCAACCCTGAGTGAAAAACACAATACTGGGGGGAATGCTCTACCATACTTTAAGCTATATTACAGGGTCATAGTCATAAAGACAGCCTGGTACTGGCACAAAAACAGACCCATTGACCAATGGAACAAGATTGAAGATCCAAACTTGAGCTCATACAATTTCAGCCACCTCGTATTTGATAAAGGGGCAAAAAACAAAAACAAAAACAAAAAAAAACTCAATTGAGGAAGGTTAACATCTTCAGCAAATGGTGCCGGCAAAACTGGATAACCATTTGTAGAAGAACAAAATTAAACCCCTACCTCACCCTGTACAAAAATCAACTCCAAGTGGATCAAAGACCTCAACGTGAAACCTGAAACCCTGAAGGTGATTAGAAGAAAAATTTGGCAATAACCTACAAGACATAGGCACAGGAAAAGACTCTCTATATCAGACAGCAACTGTACAGGAAATAAGGTCAACAGTCAACAAATGGGACCTCATCAAACTCAAAAGCTTCTGTACAGCAAAAGAAACAATCAAGGAAGTGAAGAGAAAACCCACAGAGTGGGAGGAAATTTTCACCAGTGATTCATCTGACAGACCATTAATGTCCAGAATATATATAGATTACTCAAAAAAACAAATAAGAAAACAAATGACCTACTCAAAAGATGAGAGTAAAGAGCTGAACCAGTGAGGAATTAAAGATGGCTGAGAAACATCTTTAAAAAGTGTTGAACATCATTAATAATTAAGGAAATGCAAATTAAAACCACTCTCAGATATCATCTCACTCCAATAAGACTGGCTAAGATCAAGAAAACAAAAGACACCAAATGCTGAAGAGGTTTCAGGGAAAGGGGAACACTCATCCACTGCTGATGGGAATGTCAACTAACCCTTAAAAGACTCAAAATGAGCCTACCACCTGACCCTGTCATACCACTCCTGGGTAGATACCCACAAGACTCATCCTACTGCAAAGATACATGCACATCCATGTTTATTGCAGCTCTCTTCACAATAGTGAATAGCGAAGATCTGGAACCAACCCAAATGCCCCTCAACAGATGAGTGGATGACATAAATGTGGTACATCTACACAATGGAGTACTATTCCGTGGTAAAGAAAGATGACATCATGAACTTTGCCAGTAAATGGATGGAACTCGAAGCCATTGTGCTAAGTGAAGTAACACAGTCCCAGAAAAACAAGTGGTGAATGGTTTCCCTCATTTGTGGATACTAACACCAAATCCCCAGATGAAAGGCAAGCTGAACAACATTACTGTTATATTTCTGTTTATCTGAAAGCAACTATGTTGTTATAATGTAAATCTGTTAATGGGCTCTAGAATCGATCCACCACTTAGTTTCAGATTCTGTAATTACTGTATATGAGTGGAAAGTATGTATTCATATTTTAGAGTAATATAAAATTAAAGGAGGAAAATGTGAATTCCTAAACATAAAAAAGACTCAGAGAATGATGCAGGACAGGTATGGCAGAATACATGATCTGGGGTGGGGTGGGGGAAAGGGAAAGGGGAATATGTCTAAATTGAACTCAGAAATGATGTCTGAAATATACAAAACATCAATAAAAGCATTATAAAAATGTCAAGATTTATTATACATAGATCTGGATTCAGCTTCTGTGGAAGAGACATCTGGTCACCCATAATGTCTTGCACTATGTAGAGCTTCATTCATAGCAAAATGCTTATTCTTGGAAAGAGTTCAAGAAGTCAAAAAATCTATATTGTCCCACCAAAGCCAAACATTTTAAGGGCTATCTGTAATACTTCCTGGAATGTCTCCATGAATGTCTGAGATATCTAAAGAGATTTTGTCACAGAAATAACTCATACTTTATGGTATACAATTAGATATGAAACTAATATTTAGTACACATACACATGCATACATAGTTAAATAATGAAAGTTTTGATAAGAAAGTTGTTTATATCTACACTTTAAAGGAACTGAATTGGAATGAAAAACTTCTGCAGTACTGGGCATCAAACCCAGGGCCTTATGCATGTTAAGCAAACACTCTATCATTGAGACACATCCCACCCTAAAAAAATATTTTTACTATCTCTGCTCTTGTTGATTAATTTGTTCAAGATATTTAATTTCTGTTCAAAGTATGTTAAACAGACCAACTGAAAAATACTAATATTTTTGGTGAATTGTTCCTCAGAACTGGGAAAAAATTTAAATGCAGATAACTTTTTCAAACATACAGTTCAAGGTTTTCTCAGAACCTCTTTTTTTTTCTTTTTCTTTTTTTTTTTTTTTGGTCTTTTCAAGACAGGGTCTCCCTCTTAACATTGTTAATATTAAGATAATATTCTTCTTCATGATGTCTCAAATAATATTCCCTTAGGAATTGCTATCAAAATGTAGTTAATTTTATAACATGAACTTTCTAGTCTAATTAGACTTACATTTTTGGGGGGGGCGGGGGATTTGTCTCAATGTTTGCTCCTAGGCCGATGGAGAAGCACACGTTCAATTGTGCAGGAGAAGTAAGGGGAGGTAGGAATGGGAGTGGGCATCTAAATACCATCAAATTATACTGTATAAAATTGCAAAAACTCGGGCATGGTGGCACACGCCTTTAATCCCAGCACTCGGGAGGCAGAGGCAGGCGGATCTCAGTGAGTTCAAAGCCAGCCTGGTCTACAGAGGGAGCTCCAACCCAGCTGAGACTACAGGGAGACCCTGTCTCAAAAATAAAAAATAAAAAATAAATTGCAAAAACTCAATGAAATTAAAGATATGAAAGAAAAAAAAAGATCTAGTATTTAAAGCGATTGAAGAAATCACTGAAGGAAAAAGAAGGCCATGAGAAAAGCATTACAAATCCGTACCTCACAGTAAGAGACTAGGATGATTAAGAGTCCTCAAGATAAAATGATCTGACCCTACTATTGAAGCTAAGGTGAGTCAAGAGGACAGCTGGCTATAGTAGCACACACCTACACACCCAGCCCTTGGGAGGCAGAGGCAGACGCAGAGGCAGAAAGGTTTCTATGAGTTCAAGGCTACCCTGACCTATGTAGTGAGAGCCAAAGAGTGAAAATTTGTCTCAAAATCATTAAATCAAAAGAAGTCAACAAGAGGAAAATGTATGAACCTATGAAGTGATACAATTCTAACATACAGTAAAATTTAAAAGACTTCTGAGTACATTACCAAGAATCATTTTTCCTGAATCACAGCCAGTGTGATACCTCACCAGTACTAGTTTAATGCATTCCCTAAAAAAAAGAAATGGCTTTCATAATAACTAGAAAATTAATGATAGCTCATCATTATCATTTAATTCTCAGATTTCATTAATTGTCCCAATGACGACCTGCTAGCCAAGGAGCTGACTTCTCACCCAGCTTGGAACACTTCCTTAGTCTTTCCTTGATTTTCCTAATCTTAATCCTTTAGAAGTTATAAATTGATTTAATACAGTGTGTCCCAATTTGAGTTTATGTGGCACTTCCTTGTGACTAAATTCAGATTATACATATATCTTCTGAAGAATATCACAAAAATGGTGCATGGATGCTTATGATCAGTGGCACCATTCAAACTTTACCCATCACTGAGAATATTCACTTGAATTACGTGATTAATGTGCCACCATTCACACTGCTTCTCCAGAGACACTCTTCTCTGTAACAAACATGCATTACATGAAGGAATTTACTATTTCTTTGTCCAATTATCAGTCTATTCATGCCACTATAGACTCATGGTTTATTACTGAAAAGATTTTATTCTGTTGCATATATATTTAATGGCATCTAGGTCCATTTAGTTGGGTGGCGGATACTGATGAGGTCTTACTACACTGATTTCTAACTGGTCTTGAACCCATGGCTCAGATGAGGTCACTTTGATATGGTAGGACTATAAACAGATACCATGGTACAAAGCTTCTGTGCCCTTCTGATACCACTGTACCAAGCTTCTGTGCCCTTCTGACATACCAGGTTTTCAGTATTTCCTTACTTTCTGGTACAATATATCCCAAACTCTTCTTAATCTTAGTTTATTTTCTCAGCTATTTTAGATATTATTGATGAAAATTAGCTGGGCGTGGTGGCGCACACCTTTAATCCTAGCACTCAGGAGGCAGAGGCAGGCGGACCTTTGTGAGTTCAAGGCCAGCCTGGTCTACAGAGTGAGTTCCAGGACAGCTGGGGCTACAGGGAGACACTGTCTCAAAAAGACAAAAAAAAAAAATTATATGTAATTTAGAGAATTTATATATGTATCATTCTTTTATTCTGATAACAAAACCCATAAAAGTTGTACATATCAATGTGGTACAAACATGGGTGTGTTTAAATTAAGTTAAATATATTTATATCCACAACATTTATCAATTTTTATAGTAAAAACTTTAAAAAATACCTTCTTTGGTTCTTTTAAATGCATTGACAATTACTGTATCTGTAATCCCCATACCATGCAATAACACCCCACCTTCTCATTTTCTTCCTTATTGGGTGTAGCCCTGGAACCTGTAGCTTATAGAGTTCTAGGTCTTTTGGTGGAGAACAGATTTAGACCTGAATGCTCAGTGTCCTGTTGCCAGGGTGTTGTTGCACCCAGGCTGGAGCACAAATATGTGCCTGACATGTACTTCAGACATATCAGTGTGGACATGTCAGTATACGCACACTCATCTATTTCTTTACCTATCTATATATTGAAACCCATAAATTCAAAACATCCTCAAGACAGCCCCTTTTGCTTTTCTCCCTTCAGTTAACACTTTTTCCTATAAAGAACCATAGCTCACACTGTACTTAAAATGTATTATTATTTGATTAGTCCTCTGCTATGAAGCCAACCTCTTCTCCTTCCCAAGATATGTCGGGAATGGGTAGGTATCACACTTACCTTACTCAGAAGTCCATCTCTGAAGCAGATAGCCCTCATATCAATACCCACCACATCCCACTGGGGCTCTGCAATGTGGCACTGGACCACCCTCCTCAGTGGACCCTCTTTCATCTATCTGCCAGCCTTTTATCCTAATGTGGTTATGCTTAACCCTGCTGAATCCCCCACACTTTCAGTAGGAGAATGAAGGTGTGTGGTGCAAAGGGGTGCACCTGAGTGTAGATGCCATCATTGGGGCACATGGAACTCAGCACTGGGTGCAATATACCACTGCCCTAAATGGATGCCACCCTAGTAGCATCTTTACATATTAAATTTTTATATATTTTGATATTGTTTTCTATTTTTATCTAGTAAAGCAAATAAGATTCTCTTCCTTCCTATCTTTCACTTTCAGCATACGAAGTCCTGTCTCAATAATTGTTTTTCTATATTTTAATATTTTTAGGTTGATAGAACTATTATATCTAAAATTCCAGCACAGTCTATGAGGCAGCTATGTAACATCACAGGTCACTCCTTTCTAAGTATCATACCTCTGGCATGACTATGCTTTGGTCTCATTGAGTCTACTGTCTTTAGATAGCTGCTTTACTTTTTCTTTCAGATTATCAAACTATCCTTACTGAATTTCTTCCTTGATTCAGCTAGAACTTATTCATTCTGCCAACATTTTCCTTTCAGTATTGAGATGGAACCTAAGGCCTCACACATGCCAGCCAAGAGCTCTACCACCAAGCTACAGTCCTAGAGTTCTGTCAACAATTCCTTGCCTGTTTCTCTTTCCATCATACCTTTTCTAAAAACCTCAACATCTAAATTAATCTCTTTTTCAACTCCTACTGTAATGCTTTATAAACTCATTCAACCAGGTATGTCAGATCCACAGAAACCTGATCTCTAGCATCAGTGTACTCATCACAATTACCCTGCCTTTCTTAAGCTTAAGCCCTCCTAGTAGCTACTCAGACTCTACACCACAGCTCACTCATTCCCAACCCACTATTCTTTCATCAGATTATCTCACAACCTTCATTACTTCAAACAGAAACAGGGACTGGACTATCCCCTATAAATGTCCCTCCAGCTGAACGGACTGTTTCATTAGGAGGTAAAATCCCCACGTCTCTGTTCTCTAGCCCTATTAGCCCAGACACAGCCCCCATTTTACTACCCCTAGTCTTCTTCAGTTTCCTTTGTTTCTGTTTACCCTTTAAATGCTGGCTTTTCTGCTTTTCTGTCTAAAGCTTCTCTTTTTCTTTCTAATGAATAAGGAAGGTCCAGGGAAACCTCACAGGACTCCAGGTCTTGGACTCACTATCAATGCCCCCCTTCTCTGGGCTTCTGCTACTTCGGATGCTCCACATTTGGCTTTATCTCCTTCTTTGGATCCCACCCTTGCTCTTGGCATTTGATCAACTACTTCTGCATGAGAATCATCTAGTTTCCAAGGTTTGGTAATTTTTCAAGCATTCACTTAGGCATCTTCCAGTACTTCTAGCTGCTCTGTACTGCCAGACCATCTTCTAATTCTTTATCACAGGCAGTTCAAGTGTTAGCTTCTCTTGCAAACATTTCCTGACTCACATTCTCAAGCTGAGTTTGGAATACCAATATAATTCCATAGAAACAAAGTTGTTCTCCACTATAGTGCTCTTATAAAATTTTTCACTTGTTTTCCAACTGTATTGCAAATACTTTAAGTCAGTAATTTTGTATTTCTCACAATAAAAGAAGGAACTGAAGTACTGAGGAGAAAAAGAAAAACAGGGCTGAAGAGATGGCCCATAGTCTGAGAGCACGTTCTTGCAGAGGACCTGAGTTTGATTCTTCACTGTGGGACCTAGCACCACAGTGAGCAGTCACAGCCACCTGTAATTCCAACTCCATGGGATCTGACACCACCTTCCAGCCTCTGCAGGCACTTACAGTTATGTACCCATACCCCCGCACTGACACAAATGCTTATGCAAAATTAAAAATTAAAAAATTTTTAATTTTTTTATGTGTATGAATGTACTGTCTGCATGTAGGTTTGTGCACCCCTGTCGTGCAATGCTGAGGAGGTCAGAAAAGGGTGTCGGATTCCCCTGGAACTGGAGTTAAAGATGGTTCTCAGCCACCATGTGAGTGCTGGGGAACCTGGGTCCTCTGCAAGAGCAGTCAGTGCTCTTAACTGCTAAGCCATCTCTCCAGCCCATAAAAACGAAAAAAAAAAAAATTAAGAGTAGGAAGAAAGGAGAGTTGTGGGTGGATGTGGTCAAAATACATTGTATGTGTGCATAAAATTCTCCAAGAATTAATAAAAATGTTATAGTATTTGAAATAAAAAAGGTCTCTTGAGGCCAGCCTGGTCTACATAGCAAATTCCAGGCTAGCCAGGGCTGCCTAGTGGGACCCTGTCTTTAAAAATCAAATAAAAACAAAACAACAAAAACCTTGTGCCTCAAAAGACCCAAACCAAAGATTAGGAATACACCTCAGTAGTATCAGTAGTACAGCACTTGCCTAGCATACACAGGCTTAGGGTCTGATTCCTAGCACCACCTAAAAAGTAAATAGATATATAAATAAAATGAAAAGATGCTGCCTTAAAGATATACGTGGAGGGGCTAGAGAGATGGCCTAGCGGTTAAGAGCGCCGACAGCTCTTGCAGAGGACCCGGGTTCGATCCCCAGCACGCACATGGCGGCCAAGAGCCGTCTGAAACTCCAATTCCAGGAGAACTCCAGTTCCAGGGGAGTCCGACACCCTCTTCTGACCTCCGAGGCATTGCATGACAAGGGTGCACAAACCTGCATGCAGACAGTACATTCATACACATACAGAAATAAATTAAAAAAAAAAGATATACATGGAGTGTCTGTTCAGCTCTTTATCTTTTGAGTAGATAGCTTCTTTTTTTTTTTCAGTAGTTTATATATTCTTGATGTTAACGCTCGGTCAGATGCATCACTGGTAAAGATTTCCTCCCACTCTGTGGGTTTTCTCTTCACCTCCTTGATTGTTTCTTTCACTGTACAGAAGCTTTTGAGTTTGATAAGGTGCCACAGAAGATTTTGAGTTTGATAAGGTGCCACTTGACCTTACTTCCTGTGAAGCTGCTGTCTGATTTTGAAAGTCTTTTCCTACGCCTATGTCTTGTAGGTTGTTGCCAACTTTTTCTTCTATCACCTTCAGGGTTTCAGGCTTCACAATGAGATCTCTGATCCACTTGGAGCTGATTTTTTTTTTTTTAATTTTATTTATTTCCATATGTGTATGAATGTACTGTCTGCATGTAGGTTTGTGCACCCGTGTCGTGCAATGCCGCGGAGGTCAGAAGAGGGTGTCGAATTCCCCTGGAACTGGAGTTCTCCTGGAATTGGAGTTTCAGACGGTTGTCGGCCGCCATGTGGGTGCTGGGGATCGAACCCGGGTCCTCTGCAAGAGCGGTCGGCGCTCTTAACCGCTAGGCCATCTCTCCAGCCCGGAGCTGATTTTTATACAGGGTGAGAGGTAGGGGTTTAATTTTGTTCTTCTACAAATGATGATCCAATTTTGGCAGCACCATTTGCTGAAGATGTTAACCTTCCTCAATTGAGGGGGTTTTGCCCCTTTGTCAAATACGAGGTGGCTGAAATTGTATGAGCTCAAGTTTGGATCTTCAATCTTGTTCCATTGGTCAATGGGTCTGTTTTTGTGCCAGTACCAGGCTGTCTTTATGACTATGGGTCTGTAATATAGTTTGAAGTATGGTAGGGCAGTCCCCCCTGTATTGCATTTTTCACTCAGGGTTGATTTAGCTATTCAGGGTCTTTTGTTTTTCCATATGAATTTAAGGATTTTTTTTCCAATTCTGTAAAGAAGCTCGTAGGGCTTTAGATTGGGATTGCCTTGAATCTGTGTATCACTTTAGATAAAATGGACATTTTTACTATATTAATTTTCCCAATCCATGAGCATGGGAGGTCTTTCCATCTTTTTTTAATTTTTTTTATTTATTTCTGTATGTGTAGGAATGTACTGCCTGCATGCAGGTTTGTGCACCCGTGTCGTGCAATACCGCGGAGGTCAGAAAAGGGTCTCAGATTCCCCTGGAACTAGAGTTCTCCCGGAATTGGAGTTTCGGACGGTTCTTAGCCGCCACGTGGGTGCTGGGGATCGAACCCGGGTCCTCTGTAAGAGCGGTCGGCTCTCTTAACCACTAGGCCATCTCTCCAGCCCCAAGGTCTTTCCATCTTTTGACATCATTTTCAATCTCCTTCTTCAGGGGTTTAAAATTTTTGTTGTAGAGGTCTTTGGTATTTTTGGTTAGGTTTGTTCCCAGGTATCTTATTGTTTTTGAGGCTATTGTGAAGAATTGAAGATGGCTGAGAAACATCTTAAAAAGTGTTCAACATCATTAATAATTAAGGAAATGAAAATTAAAACCACTCTAAGATATCATCTCACTCCAATATGACTAGCTAAGATCAAGAAAACAAAAGACAACAGATGCTAGAGAGGTTGTGGGGACAGGGGAATACTCATCCACTGCTGATGGGAATGTAAGCTTATACAACTACAATAGAAAGCAGTGTGGAGAACCCTTAAAAGACTCAAAATGAGCCTACCACCTGACCCAGTCATACCACTCGTGGGTATATACCCCAAAGACTCATCCTACCGGAAAGATACATGCACATCCATGTTTATTGCAGCTCTCTTCACAATAGAGAAAAGCTGGAACCAACCCAAATGCCCCTCAACAGACAAGTGGATGACAAAAAAATATGGCACATCTACACAATGGAGTACTATTCAGCGGTAAAGAAAGATAACATCATGAACATTGCAGGTAAATGGATGGAACTCGAAGCCATTATGCTGAGTGAAGTAACACAGTCCCAGAAAGACAAATGGAGAATGGTTTCCCTCATTTGTGGATGCTAACACCAATCCCCCAGATGAAAGGCAAGCTCAATAACATTATTGTTATATTTCTGTTTATCTGAAAGCAACCATGTTGTTATAATATGAATCTCTCAACGGGCTCTAGAATCCATCCACCATCTGAAAATTATTTTCAGACTCTATAACTATTGTATATGGGTGGAGAGTATGTATCCATATTTTAGACTAATATAAAATTAATAGAGGAAAATGTGAATTCCTAAGCATAAAAAAAAAAAGATGGAGAGAAAGATGTAGGACAGTTATGGCAGAATGCATGATCTGGGGTGGCGTGATGTGGGGTGGAGGGAAGGGAAAGGGGAATATGCTTGAATTGAAAAATGATGTCTGTGGGGCTGGAGAGATGACCTAGTGGTTAAGAGCACCTACTGCTCTTGCAGAGGACCCGGGTTCCATCCCCAGCACCCACATGGTGGCTGAGAACCATCTTTAACTCCAGTTCCAGGGGAATCCGACGCCCTCTTCTGACCTCCTTGGCATTGCATGACACAGGTGCACAAACCTACATGCAGACAGCACATTCATACACATAAAAATAAAAATAAAAAAAGAAAAATGATGTCTAAAATACACAAAACATCAATAAAAATAAATATAAAAAAGAAAGAAAAGATTGAAAGGGTAAGCAATTTTAAAAATAAAATGAGTAAAAATAAAAAAGATATATATGGAAAATGACAATAGTTTAATAAGACATTTATACCCAAAATGGAGATGACTCAGAGGTTAAAAGCACTAGCTCCTATAGAGGACCCAGGTTGGATTTCCAGCACTCACATGGTAGCTAACAACCACCCATAACTGCAGTTCCAGGGGACTCGGATACCCTCTTCTGAGCTTTACTGGCATTCATGACATGGTGTACTTATATGCAGGCAATACACTCATACACAAAAATAAAAATGATAAAATATTTTTTTAATTACACATACATCATTCTGGCCAGGCATGGTGGCACACACCTTTAATCCCAGCACTTGGGAGGCAGAGGCAGGCAGATCTTTGTGAGTTCAAGGCCAGCCTGGTCTAATAGTGAGTTCCAGGACAGCTGGGGCTACAGGAGACCCTGTCTCAAAAAGACCAAAAAAAATTATGCCATCATTTCAAAGAGTATATAAATAATCTATTTCAATATTAAGAATGAAACCCAGTGCCTCTCATGCAGTAGGCAAGCACTCCAAAATGAAGCTATACTTCCAGCCCCTTTTTAGTATTTATTTAGAGACAGATTTTCACTAGGTGTCCCAGGCTCACCTGGAACTCACTCTGTAGCTTAGTAGACCTTGAACTTATGATACTTTGCCTCAGCCTCTCAAGAAGGTGAAATTACAGGTCTGTACCACCATGCCTGGCTAGAACCATTGTCCTTAAATATCAATCAAGAATAAAACTTTATAGGGCTGGAGAGATAGCTCTGCAGTTAAGAGCACTGGCTGCTCTTGCAGGGGACACGGGTTCAGTTCCCAGCACTTACATGGCAGTTAACAACTGTCTATAACTCCAGTTTCAGGGGAATCTAAGGCCCTCTTCTGGCCTTCACAGGTATTGCATGTACATGGTACACATATACATGCAAATAAAACTCATACACGGGGCTGGAGAAATGGCTCAGTGGTTAAGAGCGCTGACTGCTCTCACAGAGGACCTGGGTTCGATTCCCAGCACTCACATAGCAGCTAAGAACCGTCTTTAACTCCAGTTCCAGGGGAATCTGACGGTCTCTTCTGACCTCCGCCACAATGCACGACACTGGTGCACCAACCTACATGCAGACAGTACACTCATACACATAAAAAAAAATAGTAAATAAATTTACAAAAACCTCATACACATGAAATAAAATGATTAAAAATAAAATTAACAATTTTAGAAAAGAATAAAGCCTTACATAAAATATAAGTAACTCACATTTGCTTCAGAAAGGCTTTTATATACTTAAAAGAATAAATTTATTTAAAGAATAAATTTAGATAGATGTATTCATATTTTCTATGGTTGAGTCCTATACATACACAAAAAACTATTTTATAAGCACCAAATACTTGGCAGGACCCATCCTTCACAACCTGCTTGAGTTTCCAAATTCCACCAAAATGTAATTACTTAATCTCACATTAAGGCTGATACTTCAGGTTGCCTTGAAAAAATTACAAATAGGGCTGGAGGGATAGCCTAGCAGTTAAGAGCACTGACTGCTCTTGCAGAGGACCCGGGTTCAATCCCCAGCACCCACATGGCGGCTGAAAACCATCTGTAACTCCAATTCCAGGAGAACTCCAATTCCAGGGGATTCTGAGACCCTCTTCTGACCTCTGCGGCATTGCACGACACGGGTGCACAAACCTACATGCAGACAGTACATTCATACACATAAATAAATTTAAAAATTTTTTAAAGAAAAAAATTACAAATAATAACAGAAATAAAGAGGGAAAAGATAAAGTGACTCTTACTTTCAAGGGAAAATGCATACAACCTAACTAACATTTGTTGGCAATGTAAAGAAAACAATCTTTGGGTTACTTGATGGCTATGGAATGAGAATCCTATGGAAAGCCAATATAAACTATGAACTGCGATCAAGGGAGGAAATAACAGAGACACTCAGTGATGGAAGTGCACCAGAATTTCCATCAGAGTAACACCACTGATGTGTATGTAAGAAGTCAAAGGCTCTACAGATAAGAAATGACAATGAGAAAGTATATGGTAGAATTCAATGACTTATTAGGATTTGTCCCAATGTTCACATGAAATCCAGCTGCACTACCTCATGATTCCAAGCCAAAATCTTTAGGGAACCTCTAATGAAAGTTGCTAATATAACAACTTTCATTAATCATGCTGCTGTTGCTATGAGCTGCTAACATTTATTCTATACTTTCATTCTCATTTCTATTTTAAACAGTATCCTTGGACAGTAAGAACTTAAAGTTGAAGCTTTGTTTTCAAGTTCATTTCAAATTATGGAATGACATAAAACCTGCAGTCTTAACTCTGGGCCTTTATCAAAAAAGTCTTTCCTTTTGCTAATACTTTGTAACTGTGTTCTTACAGACCAGTTTATCTAAGCCCAACACTAAATGATCAAGCCATTCAATTAGTTTCATTTCCTTTTCTAATATTTTAGAAGACTGGCAGAGATCCATGTATGTATGTGGGTAATTAGAGAGATAGGCCTTTCTTACCCAAATGGAAAAAATGCTGGGAAATTTCCCTGTTTTTTTTTTGTCTAGTTTCTGATTTTATTCTTTAATGAATACTTACAGACAAAAGTTTGTTGATAGAAGAGGAGGAGGAGAGAGGGAAAGGAGGAAGAGGATCCATCAATAGGTAAATATGATCTACATGCACAGATTTGACAATTCCTCTGATGTGAGGCCACTTCCAAAGGATTTTCTAAGGGACATTGCTACCGCTAGGTCCTAAGAAACGGACTTCTCCAATCTTATTCCATAAACCAAACAACCATCTCTACTCAGGGCTAGGCCATCCCTTCACAATGAAATTTTATACTGCCCCAGTATCCATTGACTAGTCATTCCCTGTAAGCAGAACATGAGTGAGAAATAAGTCTTGAAAGACTCCTGATGAGCCACCACAATGCAATAGTTATTTCCAAACCTATGGTCACATAGACAAGCCCTGTTAAACCCAGTTGGGTAACAAAATAAAACATAAAGACATGAATGTTAGAAAGGTACTTGTAGGTTGATATCCTAGGAAGGGAGTCACAGCAATCAGGTGGACTACAACTATCAAACAGCAGATTTAATAAAAGATATGTCTAAAGGTGGTGTCTCTACCTCCTCCACAATGCTGGTCCACATGGTGTCCATAACTGCTGTGAGTAACAGACTATGGCAAAGCAACACTGTGTGCTTCCAATCTTCTCTCTCGTCCCTGAAAATTATGTGTTAGTATCTGGTGTAGTTCTCCAAAGACAAACAGAGTAAGGCAGATTCTCCACCTTCTATAACTTTTAGCATAAGACCTGCTCCTATCTCATAAAAAATACCAAATCATCTGTCCTAAAAGATTTTCTTGGAATAGGTAAAGCTTCATGTCACTGAAATGTGTACACAAATGAGGAAAATGGGTCTCTGAACCCAGACAATGTGAGTGAACTGGTGGGACGCAGCCTGACTCTTGAGAAGACCATGAAAGGTAAAAGAGCCATGCACTGAAGTTGTTTTTTGCAGGGCTGGAGAGATGGCTCAGTGGTTCAGAGCACTGGCTGCTCTTGCAGGAGAACCCAGGTTTGGTATCCAGCAACCACATAGCAGCTGACTACTGTCTATAATTTCAGTTCCAGAGGATCCAATGCCTTCATCTGGTCTCTGAGGGTATTGAACACATTTGGTACACACATACATGCAGGCAAAATACTTTACATACATAAAATATAAATGAAATTGGCTTTTTATCTCAGGTAATTGGCAAAAACCATACTTTTCAAGCTATTTTCAGTAGTAAACATGACCATAGCCAATAAAGAAATCTTTCAACTGATGATATCCGAAAAATTTTAGTTTTAATACAAATTTTACATTTTTGGGAGCTAGACAGATGGTTCAGCAGTTAAGTAGCATTGGCTACTCAGAGGACCCAGGTTCAATTCCTGGCACCCACATGGCAGCTAACAATCCCCTGTAACTCAGTTCCAGGGGACCCAACACCCTCTCCTGAGCTCCATAGGAATGACACACATGTACCTATTTACATATAGGCAATACACTCATACACATAAAAATAATAAATATTTTTAAACAAAACCAAAAATCATAATTGAACATTTTTCTAAAACTGTTAACTATTTCTACATATACTATATAAAACCTGAAGATGAAAATGTCAGCCTTCCTATATGCCAACAACAAGCAATTGGAACAGTACATGGAATCCCTTCCATTTACAATAGCCTCAAAGAAAATAAAATATCTCAGAATAAACTTGACCAAAGATATTAAAGATCATTAAATCATTTTTTCAAAGCCAATGTTTTATTGGAGCTCTGTGAATTTCATACAAAATTACATTACAAATCAAATCTACACCTATACTCCTCCTTCCTGCCCCCCCACCTCACCAGAGCTCATGCATTCTGCCAAACGTGTTTTTCATTTTTTCTCAGTCTCTCAAAATTCTGTTTACTGTTTCAAGCAGAAGTTCACTGTTTCTTTGATGCAGTCTTTTCTGTTGTTCTTGTTGTTGTTATTCCTTCCAATATGCATCACTCCAAAATATGCACATATGCATGCCACATATATCATAGTAGCATCTTCAGCTTATGATTTTTTTTATTAGGCTGAAAGATGTCAAGTTTGAAGTCTCCTCCTTGGCAAGCCCAAACCACCATCAGTTCTGCCCTTGTGTTCCACATTAGGGCTTTCCCTTCCCAAGGTCACCAAATGAGGTCCAGTAAGTACCACATCCTGTCTTGATCTTCCTGTACTGGTCTCCATGATACAGCCTGGGTAGTACAACAATGGCAGTCTATTCTCTGATGAGACAGAAACCCCAGTTTCTCTTGGAGAGAACTGAGTCTTCAGTCCATATTGGAAGGTTGAAAAGCTGTGTCTCATGTCTTTGAAGGATGGCAAAAGCAGTGGCAGCCACAAGGCAGCTGCACTTGCCAGTAAGACAGGCAAAACAACAGTGCTTTTTTTTTTTTTTTTTTTTTTTTAAAAAGATCTCAAGTTTTATACCTGAAGTACAATTTCTCAGGACTCACTATTTATTTATTTCTGGTTATACTTTCCTTTTGGATGTTTAAGGCCACACAGTTAGCCCAGATTAACCAAGGTTTTTGTTTTTTTCAAGGTCAGTTGAGGATCTGGTCCTCAAGAGTCACTCAGTTTTTCTGCGGGGGAGGGAGCCCCTGGCTCCTTTTGGCTTTTCAATCACCAGTTCCATCCACTCAAGGACAAAGTTAGGTCTTGCTAGACCAGGCTTCCCTTTTGAAGCATGAGCAGACTTTTTTCTTTATAGACTGGACAGTGGCTGAAGTGCCATTAGTGTATCTCTAAGACCTCACTGCATAGGAAGACTGGTGACTCACATCTGCAGGACATTTCAAGAGATGCCCCCATGCATAGTCCCCTGGGACTTAGTCCCCTGTTGTCCTCTGAGGGCAAGGAAAAAAGTTATCCCTTACCCTCGGCCAAATTGATATGGGCATTAAGTATGGTCGTTAAGCATCCAGAAAGGCCAAGTTACACCAGCCTGATACTTTTAACTACTCTATAATATTTTAGAAAATGCTTGGACAAAAGCTCAAGCGGCCTTGTATAAGAAATACTAAGAAGCAATCCCATAAAATAAATATTGTGGTTAGACATAATGTCATTACAAACTAGTTTTTCTGCATTCCTTTGATCTTATATTACTCTAAAATATGCATACGTAACCTTCATCCATATACCAAAAATTCCTAACTCTGAAAATAAATGGTAACTTAGTTTTAGAACCTGTTAAAGGATTCACAATATAAGAGCACAGTTGTTTTCAGATCACATTAATGTTGCTGCTCAGTTTGCCTTACAGTTAGGTAATTGGCATTAGCATCCACAGATGAGGGATACAATTTGTTGTTTGTTTTTCTGGGACTGTGTTACTTCACTTAACATGATATTTTCTAGTTCCATCCATTTACCCGCTAAGTTCATGATGTCATCTTTCTTTACTGCTGCATAGAATTCCATTGTGTAGATGTACCACATTTTCTCTATCCACTCTTCAGTTGAGTGGCAATTGGGTTGGTTCCAGCTCTTTGCTGTGCTTCAGGTGGCCTGGGGAAATCCCTGATCTAAGCTCTGTGCACTCAAGATCATTAAATCTTTGAAGAAGGAGATTGAGAAAGGTATCAGAAAATGGAAGGATCTCCCATGTTCATGGTTTGGAAGAATTTATATAGTAAAAATGTCCGTCGTTCCCAAATTAATACACATATTCAATGCAATTCCAATCAAAATCCACATGACTTTTTTCACAGAATTAGAAAAAAAAATTCTAAAATTCATATGGAGAAACAAAAGACTGTGGATAGCCAAAGCAACCCTGAGCAAAAGGATTAATCCAGGGGGAATTACTATACCAGATTTCAATCTCTACTACAGAGCTATAGTTACAAAACCAGCATGGTATTGGCATAAAAATAGACCCATAGATAAATGGAATAAAATCAAAGACCCAAACTTGAGTACATATAATTTCAGCCACCTGATACTTGATAAAAGAGCCAAAAACACTCAGTGGAGGAAGGGTAGCATCTTCAACAAGTGGTATTGGCAAAATTGGATCACCACTTGTAGAAGAATGAAACTAAACCCTTACCTTTCACCTTGTACAAAAGTAAACTCTAAATGTATCAAAGACCTCAATGTGAAACCTGAAACTCTGAATATGTTAAAAGATAATATAGGCAGTAACCTACAACATACAGGGGTAGGAAAAGACTTTCTAAATCAGATAGTAGTTGTGCAGCAACTAAGATCAACAATCAACAAGGGGACCTTATTAAACTAAGAAAAGCTTCTGTATAGCAAAAGAAACTATCAAAAAAGTGAAGAGAAAACGCACAGACTGGGAGGAAATATTCAACAGTGATACACCTGACAGAGATTTAACATCCAGAATATATAAACTACTCAAAAACAAAGGTCCAAGAAAATAAATAATCTAATAAAAAGATGAGCTAAAGATCTGAACACAGACTTCTCAAAATAAAAACTTAAGATGGCTCTGAAACACCTTAAAAACTGTTTGATGTCGTTAGTAATCAAGGAAATGCAAATTAAAACCACATTAAGATTTCATCTCACACTGGCAAGATTAGCTATGGTCAAGAAAACAAACAGCACTAATTGTTAGAGAGAGTATGGAGAAAGGGGAACACTTATTCGTTGCTGGTGTGATTGCAAACTTCTGCAGCTCTTATGGAAAGTAGTGTGTAGAACTCTTAAAAGACTAAACATGAGCCGGGTGTGGTGGCGCACGCCTTTAATCCTAGCACTTGGGAGGCAGAGGCAGGCGGATCTTTGTGAGTTCAAGGCCAGTCTGGTCTACAGAGTGAGTTCCAGGACAGCTGGGGCTACAGGGAGACCCTGTCTCAAAAAGACAAAAAAAAAAAAAAAAAAAGACTAAACATGAACCTGCCATTTGACCCAATTATACCACTCCTAGGTATATACCCAAAGGATACATCCTATACCAAAGATCCATCCTTTGGGTATATACCTAGGAGTGGTATAATTGGGTCAAATGATAGGTTCATTTTTAGTGCACAGCCATGTTTATTTCTGTTCTTTTTACAATAGCAAAGGGCTGGAAGCAAGCTTCAAGTGATGAGTGGATAATGAAAATGTGGTATATTTATATAATGGAGTTCTATGTAGCAGTGAAAAAGGATGACTTCATGAATTTTGTAGGCAAATGGATAGAACTGGAGGCTGTTATGCTGAGTGAGGTGACACAGTCTCAGAAAAACAAATGATGTATGTTATACCTTATTTGTTGTTTCTAACACCAAATCTCTATATTTAAATTAAAATAAGTAACTGGTCAATAAAGATAACATCAAAATAATTGGTATTGCCATATATATAGCTCAAAATATATATCTCTATTTTTTAGCATTGAAGATTTAAGATATTGTAAGATGAGAACATTTAAAGGATGAACTAATTTCAAACAAAAGTTCTTGCCACTTCTATCATAGTACATAATGTCTGTATTAAAAGCACCTAATGGGATCACAAAGATATAATACCATTTCAATGTTCTATTAAGTACCTATGGTTTCTCCCTACTTAATGGTTACACTCTCTTGAAACTTGAGGCAAGGTTTTTGGTAACCTAGTCACTGATAAATAAATGGCCATGTACGCTAAGATTCTTAAATCTCAATAGGGGTCTTGGGTCCTTAAGGATAGTACTTAATTCAAAGGAATGATTATTTCTGCTCCAGGGAGCTATTCATATCTGCATTTAGTTATGTTTTATATGTAAGACATTTGACCACTAGGTAAAATATCTTTGGAGTGAACAGGTTTTTTTCCAAACCATGTAAATCATCTCTGAACATCTGGAGAGATTTAATCATCTAGAACCTACCCCAAGACTTGCAAGGATATTTTAAAATTTATTGGTTATAGTGGTACATTCAAAATAATTGTTTCATCTATATATATGGGTATAAATATTGACTGTTATGTAAATTTTAATAACTAGGGGAAAATCTCTTAGGAGATGTTATTAAGTCTCACTACATTAACTAAAAGCCCCCATGTATAAGATTAAAATGAATGGCTATCTCCAGAATAGAACATGCTTAAGCTAATCAGGGACACAGAATTGTTAATTTTCAATCCACTCCTGACTTATTTTTTTTTTTTCAAATATAGACCCATGTACCCCTCCCTACCACCCCACCCCACTAGGGCTCATGCATTCTGCCAAACATGTTTTTCATCTTTTTCTCAGTCTTTCTCAAAATTCTCGACATAGAAGTTTACTATTTCAAGCAGAAGTTCACCATTTCAGTCAGTTCTTTGACACAGTCTTTTCTGTTGCTGTTGTTGTTGTTGTTCTTTCCAATATACACCACTTCCAGCTACTTGGACAAAAGCTCAAGGAACCCTGCACAAGAAATACTTACTACTAGGTAATTGGTGCTAGGATCCACAGATGAGGGATACCATTCGTTGTTTGTTTTTTCTGGGACTGTGTAACTTCACTTAACATAATATCTTCTAGTTTCATCCATTTAACTGCAAAGTTCCTGATGTCATATTTCTTTACTGCTGCATAGAACTCCATTGTGTAGATGTACCACATTTTCTCTATCCAATTTTCAGTTGAGGGACACTTGGGTTGGTTCCAGCTTTTTGCTATTGTGAACAAAGCTGCAATAAACATGGCTCTGTGGTAAGATGAGTCTTGTGGGTATATACCCAGGAGTGGTATGACTGGGTCAGGTGGTAAGCTCATTTTGAGTCTTCCAAGGGTTCTTCACACTGCTTTCCAGTGGCTGTATGAGTTTACATTCCCACCAGAAGTGGATGAATGTTCTCCTTTCCCCACAACCTCTCCAGGACTTGGTATCATTTGTTTTCTTGATCCTTGCCAGTCTTATCAGAGTGAAATGACGTCTAAAAGTGGTTTTAATTTGTATTTCCTTACTTATTAGTGACATTGAGCATTTTTTAAGATGTTTCTCAGCCATCTCTAATTCCTCACTTGTGAAGTCTCTGTTCAGCTCTTTGCTCCATCTTTTGAGTGAATAATTTGACTTCTTTCTTTGTTTTTTGAGTAGTTTATATCTATATATATAGAGAGAGATATAGATATAGATATAGATATAGATATACATAGATACACACACACACACACACATACTCTGGAAATCAATGCTTTGTCCAATGTGTCTGCAGTGAAGGTTTCCTCCCACTCTGTGGGTTTTCTCTTCACTTTCTTGTTTCTTTTGATGTACAGAAGATTTTGAGTTTAATGAGGTTCCATTTGTCAACTGTCAATCTTATTTCTTTTGCAGCTGCTGATTTAAGAAGACTTTTCCTACACCTATATCTTGTAGGCTGCTGCAAACTACTTCTTCTATCACCTTCAGAGTTTTGGGTTTCATGTTGAGGCCTTTGATCCACCTGGAGTTGACTTTTGTATAGGGTGAGATGTAGGGGTTTAATTTTATTCTTTTTTTATAAAAGGAAAAGTTTATTTGAGCTTATGATTGATGGTTCCAGGGAATTAAGAGTCCACTGTGGCAGGAGGCCAGGACTGGAGCAGAAAGGCAAGGTTCATATCTTGCAATGAGTACAGGAAGGAGGGGGAGGGGAAGGAGGAGGGGAAGGGGGAGGGGAAGGGGGAGGGGAAGGGGAAGGGGAAGGGGAAGGGGAAGGGGGAGGGGGAGGGGGAGGTAGAGGGAAGGGGAGGAGCGAGCTAATTTTATTCTTATACAAGTGGTGATCCAGTTTTGCCAACACCACTTGCTGAAGATGCTGTCTTTCCTCCATTGTGTCTTCTTGGCCCCCTTGTCAAATATGAGATGGCTGAAATTGTATGTGCTCAAGTTTGGATCTTCAGTTTTGTTCCATTGGTCAACAGGTCTATTTTTGTGCCAGTACTAAGCTATTTTATGACTATACCCTGTAGTATAGTTTGAAGTCTGGGATAGAGATGCCCCCTGTATTGCTCTTTTCGCTAAGGGTTGCTTTGGCTATTTGGGGTCTTTTGTTTTTCCATATGAAATTAAGGACTTTTCTTCCCAAGCCTGTGAAGAAACTCTTGGGGATTTTAATTGGGATCACATTGAATCTGTATATTAGTTTGAGTAGAATGGACATTTTTGCTATGTTAATTTTCCCAATCCATGGAGGTCTTTCCGTCTTCTGATGTCTTCTTCAATTTCCTTCTTCAGGGGTTTAAAGTATGTTTTGTAGAGATCTTTGGTGTCTTTGGTCAGGTTTGTTCCTAGGTATCTTATTGTTTTTGAGGCTATTATGAGTGGGAAGGTCTCTTTGTATTCCTTCTTCAGTTGCTTGTTATTGGTGTAAAGAAAGGCTACTGATTTTTCTAGGTTAATTTTGTATCCTACCACTTTAATGAAACTCTTAATCATTTCTAGGAGCTTTCTGGTGGAGTTTTTAGCATCCCTTTGGTAAACTCATATCTTCAGCAAAAAGGGATAACTTGACTTCCTCTTTTCCAATTAGTACTCCTTTAATTTCCTTTTCGTGCCTTATTGCCCTAGCAAGTGTTTCAAGCACTATATTGAAGAGGAGTGGTGATGGGGGGCAGCCTTGCCGAGTTCCTACCTTTAAGGGGAATGCTTCTGTCTCTTCTCCATTTAGGATGATATTGGCTGTGGATTTCCTGTATATGGCTTTGATTACATTGAGGAATGATCTTCCAAACCAATTCCCTCTAGGACTTTAAGCATGAAGGGATGGTGGATTTTGTCAAAGGCTTTTTTTGCTCAATTGAGATGATCATGTGGTTTTTGTCTTTCAGTCCATTTATGTGTTTTATGATACTGATTTTTGTATGTCGAACCATCCCTGCATCTCTGGTATGAACTCAAACTTGGTCATGGTGGATGATCTTTTTGATGTGGGTCTGTATACAGTTTGTAAGTATTTTGTTGAGAATTTTTGCATCTGTGTTCGTTAATGAGATGGGTCTATAGTTCTCCTTTTTGGGTGTATTTTTCCCTGGTTTTGGTATTAGAGTGATGCTGGCTTCATAGAAGGAATTTGGGGGACTTCCCTATGGTTGAATCCTTCTGAACGATTTGAGTAATAATGGTTGTAAGTCTTTTTGAAATGTTTTATAGAATTCTGCCATGAAACCATCTGGGCCTGGGCTTTTTTTAGTTAGGAGGTTTCTTATTACATCTTCAATTCTTCATATATTATGGGTCTGTTTAAGCTGTCAATCACTTCTTGGTTAAGCTTTGGTGATTCCCAGGATTTCGGATATTCATCCATTTCTTCTAGGTTTTCAAACTTAGTATAGGTTTTTGAAGTATTCCCTTATGATTGTCTGGATCTTTTCATTGTTGGTTGTGATGTTTCCCATTTCATCACAAATTCTATTCATTTGGAGTTGCTCTTTCTTTCTTTTGGTTATCTGGGCTAGAGGTCTGACTATCTTGTTTATTCTTTCAAAGAACAGACTTTTGGATTCATTGATTTTTTTATATTGTTTTCTTTCTTTCCATTTCATTGATTTCTGCTCTGATTTTTGTTATTTCTTCCTATCTGTTGCATTTAGGGTTCGTTTGTTCATTTGTTGTTTTCTCTCAAGTGTTTTTAGTTGCAGTGTTAGATCGTTCACTTGTGCTCTTTCTGTTTTTCTGATGTAGGCACTCAGGGCTATAAACTTACCTCTTAGGACTGCTTTTAAATTTTCCATGGGTTTTGTTGTGTTGTATTATCATTGTCATTCAAGGAATACTTTTCTTTCTTTCTTTATCTCTTCCTTGACCCATTCATTATTCAGGAGGGTGTTGTTCAGTTTCCATGTGTTCTTGTAGAAAGTAGGGCTTATCCTGGTGTTGAAATGAGCGTTATTGCACTGTGGTCTGATAGACTGCATGAAATTATTTCAATCTTTTTGTATTTGTGGAGGCTTTTTCTCTGTCCCAGTATGTGGTCGATTTTGGAGAATGTTCCTTGGGGTGCTGAGTAGAAAGTGTATTCTCTGGTATTTGGGTGGAATATTCAGTAGATGTCAGTGAGGTCCATTTGGTGTATCACATCATTCAATTCAGATGTCTGTTTCTTCTTTGTCCAGTTGATCTGTCCAAAGGACTTAGTGGGGTATTGAAGTCCCCTACTATGAGTGTGCTGGGGTTAATCTGTGCCTTGAGGTCCTGGAGAATTGTCTTTATAAAGTTTGGTGCAACACAGAGTTTGGTGCATATATAGTCATAATTATGAAATCTTCATGGTCAATTGTTCCTTAGATAAAGATGTAATGGCCCTCTTTGTCTCTTCTGATTTCTTTTACTTTGAAGTCTATTTTGTCTGATATTAAAATAGCAACACCTGCTTTCTTTTTGGTACCATTTGCTTGGAATATTTTTTCCATCCCTTCACCTTAAGTTGGTGCTTATCCTTGAGAGTAAGAGGGTTTCTTGCAGACAGCATATAGATGGGTTTTGTTTCGTAATCCAATCTCCCAGTCTATGTCTTTTGATTGGAGACTTTAGTCCATTCATATTTAAGGTTATAATTGAAAGATGTGTGTTGCTTCCTTTCACCTTACTATCCATTTGCATTTTTAGTCTCGGTTTCTACTTCTGTAGTTATGTTTCTATTGATTTCTCTTTCTAGGTGCCTGGGGATAGTTGCTAACAACCATCTGTAACTCCAGTTCCATGGGATCTGACGCCCTCTTCTGACCTCCATGGCCACTGCATGATACAGGTGCACCCACCTGCATGCAGGTAATACACTCATATACATAAAATTAAAATAATAATTAAAATATTTTTAATTAAAAAATTGAGTTAGTTCTGAAATGCATGAAAGGATAGCACTGGGAAAGCAGGGGAAAATGTTTAAATCTGAGAGGAATTTGCCAAGTAAGTCTGCGTTATAAAGGACACTGAACATGCATTAGGTATTGCTGTTAACAATAGTTTTATTTTTTTTTTAACAATAGTTTTAATTTTAAAATACAAAAAGTGCCTCCTTTACTTGTCCTTTCTCATATAGACCATGGTAAACTGAATATTGAGATGTTATAAATACTTTTATAAATCAGTTAAAGGAATCCAAAATTAAGTTTTGCTGAGGAAAGATTGTCATATGGTCCAAGTATCAAACTGGGAGCTATATTCTTTACAGAGATGCTAATATTTGTCTACTTACTGTGGTGGAGTTGGGGGGTATGAAAGGAAGGGCATGGTTTGCTTTGCTGTTTTACCAATTCAAGGTGGCACTTAACACTTAAGCAACAGAAACCTTCATATAATTCCCAAACTGACTGAAGTAGCTTAATGTATGAATAAAACTTGTAGCAAATTATTCATCTTTTTCTAAATTATTCTCATCATAGTCAATGACAATTTCCTTTGGGTATTGAGTCTTCTAAGACTGTATCGTATCTCATTCCAAATAAAATTATGCAGTGTGTGACAAAGGGCTTAGCTAACATGCATGAGTCCTGTGTTTGATCTCTAGCACCACAAATAAAAAATAAGAAAAAAGTAGCTCTATGTATTTTTGACATAATTCATAGTAGTGAGTTACATATTCTTTAATATACTCAGTATTCAAATTATACTCTAATAAAACTTTGTGTAATTTTCATATTACTTAGTGCCATTTATGTTTTGTTACATGTAAAATAAAAAAGGATAATTGAGAAATCATATTATCATGTCTAAGAACTCAATCACATGTAAGGAATGTCATATAACTGTAATAATAGATTAGAAGCCAATTTTATTTCTTTATTTCTTTATTTTTGGTCTTTTCAAGACAGGGTCTCCCTTTAGTTCCAGCTGGCCTGGAGCTTGCTCTGCAGACCAGGCTGGCCTTGAACTCATAGAGATCTGCCTGCCTCCACCTCCCAAGTGCTAAGATTAAAGGTGTGTGCCACCATACCTGGCTTAGAAGCCAATTTTAATACAGAAATAATATTGGCAAAGTGAAGTCATGTCAGTGTCTTGTTTACTAGAAAAAATAGTATATGGAAAAAAAGTAACTCCCCAACATCAAATATAATGCTTTCTAGTTAAGGTCTTTCTTGAGAAACTCTACAATTTAATACTTTCCATCTGTCTTAATAAAATTTTGTTGGTTTTTTTGTTTGTTTTGTTTTTGTATTTTTGAGACAGTGTCTCCCTGCGGCCCCAGCTGGCCTGTAACTCACTCTGTAGACCAGGCTGGCCTTGAACTCACAAAGATCCGCCTGCCTCTGCCTCCCAAGTGCTAGAATTAAAGGTGCACGCCACCACGTCTGGCTAATTTTGTGTTTTCTTGGAGGTTCTAAGTATATTACTAATATTGAGGCAGAATAGCTATCAACTGCCTTTCTGATCTAAACACACCTACTGATTTACTAGTGTCTTAGTTTTCCGAGAGAGAGAGAGAGAGAGAGAGAGAGAGAGAGAGAAAGAGAGAGAGTGTGTATGTGTGTGTATGTATGTGTGTGTAGAGAGAGAGAGAGAGTTGGCTGCCTGAAAACATATCAAGGTCACGGGACACCCTAGAGGTGTAGATCCCATCTTTCCACCTTGTTAAGGACAGAGATGCTGTTATCTTTTCTTCTGCTTAGGCTAGCTTCCCTGAGAGCTTCTGGAGACTCTCCTGTCTCAGCCTCCCATCTCAGGGTTCCAAAGGTGCATACTGGGTTACAAGCGATTTTGCTACTGAGTCTGGCTTTTACATGGGTTCTGGAAATCTGGACTCAGGTTGTCAGGCCCACATAGCAAGTGGTTTTACCCACTGAGCAATTCCCCTAGCCTAACAGTGATATTTATATATAACATAATTTGTACTTGCATAGTTTTTTAAATCCTCTAATCCTAAAAGTATTATTCTACCAGATGATTCATATTTACATTTTCTAGTCTTAAGTTTTACTAAATACATGTTATAGCATCACAAGCAATTATGTTCCAGTTATAATTACTGTAAGCAGAATGTCAAACTAAGCTTCAATACTAAAAAAAAAAAAAAAGTAAAATTCTATTTTATAGAAATAATTTGGAGCTGGGCATGGTGGCGCATGCCTTTAATCCTAGCACTTGGGAGGCAGAGGCAAGAGGATCTTTGTGAGTTCAAGGCTAGCATGGTCTGTAGAGGGAGTTCCAGGACAGCTTGAGGCTACAGGGAGACCCTGTCTCGAAAAGACAAAAAAAAAAAAAAAAAAAAAAAAGAAAGAAAGAATTTGATATTTGGGAACTATAGGTTCATCTGGACTTCAGGTAAATCATTTTCTGAGTTCTGCTATATAACTCCTGTGGAAAAGCAGGTAAGAGGAACTGTCTTATTCAAGCAAAATAGCAATACTCATTTATAGGTGAGGAAACCAAAGATCAGGAAATTCATGGTATAATAAATCCAAGATCACACAGTTAATAGGAAACAATGCAGGTGCTATAGAGGTGGCTCAGAGGTTAAGAGCCCTGGTTGCTCTTGCAGAGGACCTGGGTTCAAGTCCTGGCATCCACAAGGGGACTAACAACTATCCTATCTCCAGTTCCAAGGGATTTGACATCTTCTGACCTCCATGGGCATTGCACAGCATGGGTGCACTTACATGAAGGCAATACACTCATACACATAAAATAAAAATAACAAATAAGAAGAAAGACACTTCAACTGATTCAGGATAGTACTGAGAGAAGAGATTCACCAAGATGACCTTCCAGGCCCTACCCACACTCTTGGAACTGACAAGACAGAGGCTGCTGAGGGATAAGGCCTTGGCCATCTCTGCTCTTCAGTACTTTCCCAAGGAGTGTAGGTATTCTTTTGGCAGAAGCACTTAGAGAGTCAGCAGGCAGCCTCCAAGCCTGGACTCCTGCTGATATCTTGCTTGCCTGTGATACCTGCCTGGTGCCAATTGTCTTTGATGCCTTGGGCAAAGCATTGTCACATTCCCATAGTGATCTGGAGCATATGGGCTGAAATCCTGCCTGTCCCAACCCCCAATTCTGTATGTCCCAACCCCCTACAAGGTTCTGTATAAAACCCTGAGTTACAACAATAAACCGAGAGTTTTTCCCTTGTAGAATTACTCCTAATCTCTCTTCTGAGTCCATCTCTCTTTCCCTCTTTCTATTTCTCCTGGTCTTACTTCTTACCTCCCTCACCCTCCTTGCTGGGGCTCAAACCAGCTGGCCAGGGACAATTCTGAGGGAAGAAGAACACCTCCTGGAAGGCAGCACACACGATTAAAGGAACATCAGACGACAAAGGAGCTTGTCCCACCTTTGTTTATGGAAGCCTTCACTGGCAGACAAATGAAAGTCCTGAGTGAGATGGTAGCAGCCTGGCCCTTTCCCTGATGGAGACACCCCACCTGGAGACCTTGAAGGCTGTGTTGAATGGAGTAGATAAGCTGCTGGCACACAAGGTTTACCCAAGGAGCTGGAAACTTCAAGTACTTGATATGCAGAATGTGCAGCACAGATTCTGGAACACATGGGCTGGAATGAAGGATGCTGGCTGCTCAGCAAAGGTTGTGAGCAAGAAGCAAATCGTGAAGGACCTTCCTATATATGCTCTGAGCAGATGGCGCAAGGTGTTGGCTGACCTTTCCTTCAAGATCCATCTCGGGGAATATCAAGCATACTTGTTGCAGTGGGCAGAGAAGAGAAGAAGTTCCCTGCAGCTGTGCTGAATGAAGATACAGATTTTTGAATTCCCTATAGCCAAGTATCCGGAAGGTACTGAAAACTGTTCCACCAGAATATATAGAGGAGTTGGACCTGCTTTCACGGTGGAGTCTGTCTACCTTTGCACAGTTTTCACCATACCTAGGCCAGACGAGGAATCTTTACAAACTCTTCTTCCTAGTACTGATCTTCAATAATGGTAAAATTATTTCCCCAGACTTAGAGGAGTGTCACCAAGTTCATCTCTCAGTTCTCAAAATTCAACAGTCTCCAGCATCTCTACATGAATGGTTTATATTTCCTCAGTGACCACATGACACAGCTGTTCAGCTGTCTGAAGACCCCCTTGGAGAACTTCTCCATCTCTTTCTGCCGTCTTTCACAGTGTAACTTAAATTCCCTGTGTCAGAGTCAGAACCTCCACCAGCTCAAGCATCTGAACATGAGACATGTGGAATTCTTCGATTTATGTTTTATTGGTCTGGAAGTTTCTCTGGAGAGTATTGCAGACACCCTGCAGACCCTGGAATTGGTAGACTGTGGGATGCAAGACTTTCATCTCAGTGCCCTCCTGCTTGTCCTCAGCCAATGCTCCCAGCTCACCATGGTCAATTTCTATGGCAATGACATCTCCATGGCCATCCTGAAAGACTTTCTCTACCACACTGCCAACCTCAGCCAGTTGATCCAGGAGCAGACCTTGCCCCTCTGGAGTGCTTTGATGACATGGGCTATGTCCTCCCAGAGAGGCTTGCACAAATTTGTCCACAGCTCAAGAATGCTCTGAGAGACTTAAGGCAGCCCAAGATTGTCTCCTTTGGTACAAATATGTGCCTTGGGTGTTGTTCTTGCTCTGTCTATGATGTGGAGAACAGACTTTGTCACTGTTGGAAGTAAATACAGAAATAACTTCTGCGTACTAAGAACTGAGAGCCAAGGGACAGGCCTGACATCAAGGGAGTCCAGAGCACATGGCTCAGACCCTGCAATGTGTTGGGAATGGTGATGAAGTGGGCTCAGATCACATGGCTTCAGTTAACATGAAGAACATGGAGACCACGGGAAATTTGAATTTCAAGTTCTACATTGGATTTTAAGTCAGAAAGGGAACTACAAATTTCTTAATGTTGCTCCTTTAAGAACTGGTTTTGAGTGTTTACCTCAGAATGGTTGTTGTAAAGTAGTGTTATGACCCCGAGATCCTAGATGCTCAGCCTGAGGTGTGCTTCTAGTCGTTAACCTGTTCCATTGGTTTCCAGGTTCAGGGTCAGGAGTATTCATTCTATGACTTTAGGAGAGAAAAGACACTGCACTATTTTATTTATTTATTTATTTATTTATTTATTTATTTATTTATTTATTTATTTATTTAGAGACAGGGTTTCCCTTTGGTCCCAGCTGGCCTGGAGCTCACTGTGTAGACCAGGCTGGCCTTGAACTCACAGAAATCCACCTGCCTCTGCCTCCCCAGTGATAGGATTAAAGGCATGCATCACCACGCCTGGCCTAAGAAGGTTCTTAGCCACCATGTGGGTACTGGGAATCAAACCTAGGTCCTCTGCAAGAGCAGTCAGTGTTCTTAACAGCTGAGCCATCTCTCCAGCTCAACACTGCACTATTTTAAAAAGGAGTCTGAAACTCAGAACTTGCTGCATTTGAATAATTTAGAGTTGTACTGACAGTCCCTCTGCTGAAGCCTGGGTGTCTGTTAGTTCCCACTCTGTTGCTCCATGGGTTATGTATACAGAATTGTCTAACATGAGCAATGCAGATCCACTCCCCTATGAAGGAGGTATTGGGAGAATGCCTGGATTACAGTCTAGGATATTCAGGCTAGGAGGATCTATGGATACATGAACTATAGCTGAAGCAGGAGACAAGACAACATGGAGCAAAGGCAATGGGGTCTAGCAACAGTTCTGCATTTCTTGATGGTGGTTCTCATGAGAACTCAAGCTGGACTTGAATTCTTGGTCTTCTCTTCTCTTTCTGAGTGCTGAAACTACTGACATGTTCCACCATGTGGAACTGTTAGGTCACATTTTTTGGGCCCCAAAACCTTTTGGCTCTTCGCCTGCACATAAAAGCCTCTATGGACAATTGTTTCTGTTGTGGCCTAAAGGACTATGGATAGATTCATTGTCCACTTGATGCACTTGGGTAGAGAGAGAACCTCAACTGCAGTATTTCCTCCATCACACTGGCATGCGGGAATATGTGAGAGGCATTTTCTTGATGATAAGTGATGTGGAGAGCTGCTGTGGGCAGTGCTTCTCCAAAGAGCTGGGCCTGGGCTGTACCAGCTGAGCACAGGCCAGCTGGGCAGTCCAGGAAGTCCTCCATCATCTGCGCTTCAGTTTCTGTCCTGAGTCCTCCCCTGGTTCCCTCCATTGATGAACTGTAAGCTGAAAGAAATCCTTCCCCACGCCCCCCCCAAAATAGCAAATAAAATATTAAAAATGAAACAATGCAGACATTTAAGCTGAGACTTTTCAGGTTCAAAGCACATCCCAGTTTGCTAATATCTATTCAGGCTCTATCCACTACATGAAGACAGTGCTAGTTCTACTGGATTCAAAGTTAAGTACTACCATGAAGGATACACATCACCAACAGGGCAAAAAGTCAATAGATTGACAAGAAAAGAAATTCACTGACCTCATGTAGTGTTATATAGATTGGGAAAGTCCCCAGGTTATTGGGGGCAAACTCAACTTGGGGTAGGGTACTAGATACAATGAGATAATAAAAACAGGTAGATAGAGGGCCAGATGACAGAGACCCTTCCATGCCAGGCTAAGGAGCTTGGCTTTTTTAATGGGGGCACAGTCAATCATTTCAAGTCTAGGGAATAACACAATTAGACATAGCTCTTTGAGAACCTATTCATTTTGATAGGATGAAGATGCAATTATTCAGGAAAGAAACAGAAAGGGCTTAATATAAAACATGGCAATGGAGACTGAATAGATGACATCAATTCCACAGATAATACAAAAATTAAGACTCAAAACAAAAAAAGAGGGTAAATTTTGACCACCTCTGCGGTGCTTCAGGGATTAAGTAGACAGGACTTTACTGTGCAGTTTAGGAACTCTGAGTCCTTCAGGTTAGAAATGCTAGACCAGGCTGGGCGTGGTGGCACACACCTTTAATCCTAGCACTCAGGAAGCAGAGGCAGGTGGATCTTTGTGAGTTCAAGGCCAGCCTGAAGGTCTACAAAGTGAGTTCCAGCACAGCTGGGGCTACAGGGAGACCCTGTCTTGAAAAAGACCAAAAAAAAAAAAAAAAAAACTTACTCTCCCCCTCCTTAGCCAGCAGCTGCCAAATACTTCCACAGGTTGGGGTTTTTCTTACTCAGTTCCCAATGACTATCCTGGGTTTTGGTCGTGGCTGAGTTCTGCTGTACATGCTGTCACCACTGCTGTGAGTTCACACAGTAACTGCCAGCTGTCTGAAAATTTTTCCCTTGTGGTCATCCAACTGCCTCTGCTTGTAACAATCCTCACTCTTCTACTTCTCTCCTGTGCAATGATCCTGAGCCTGGAAGGCAGAAGGTTTGATAAGTCTATCAGGGACAACACTCTCAGCCTCTTGTTCTCTGCATACTGGCCAGTGTGGTTCTCTTGTTTTGATCACCATCCACTGGATAAGGAAACTTTCTTTGTTGAGAGTTGAGATGCATTAATCAAGACAGCTTTAGGGGAGCTTGCAGGCTCATTCGATTTTTTTCATCTACTCATTTTAAAAATCTTACACTAAGGGCTGGAAGAAGTGGCCTAGCAGTTAAGAGCGCCCACGGCTCTTGCGAGGACCCGGGTTCGATCCCAGCACCCCACATGGCGGCTGAGAACCGTATGTAAACGCCAATTCCGGAGACACCCAGCACTCACACCTGGCGCTGAGAACCGGTCTGTAACTAAACCCATTTCCAGGAGAAACCCAGTTCCCAGAGGGAGATCCGAGACTCTGCTGCCTAACCTCCGCGGCATTAACGACATGGGTGCACAGACCGCATGCAGACAGTAACGTCATAACACATAATAATTAAATAAATAAATAAATAATAAATAAATAAATAAATAAATAAATAAATAAAAATCTTACAACAAAAAGAGCCAAGACAGATGCAGAAAGTGCAGATTCTACCAAGACCTCCAGAGAAGAACTAATACTTCCTCAAGTGAATTCTGTATATAAGAAAAATAAAGGAACAGTCCCCAGAAGTGGGAAAGAAGAATGTGGAGAAGAGTGTGGAAAAAAGAGGGAGACCCTTGCAGTGCCAGGGGGCCTCAAGCTGGGGGGCCAAAATGTCAGCCATTGTGTGACCAAAGGCCAGGGAGCACAGACACAGCCTCTTTGCCTGGAGCCCCAGTCCCCTAAGAGGAAGATCTTAGCAAAGCTGTCTCAAGACGGTGCTTCTCAGTTCTTAGAAGTTATTCAACAAGAACTAGAATTAATCTGTGAAGAAGGAAATAGAAAAAGAAAACCTACTATAAAGTACCCGCAATGAGCTTTGGGTACACCCAAAAAGATCTTGATGGAGTTTGGAAGCTGTTTCATAGATTTTTGCAAGAAAAAGGACCTTCTGTGGATTGGGGAAAAATCCAGAGACCTCCAGAAGATTGATTCAATCCTAAGAAAAGATAAAGGCAGGGGTTTGCCTGATAATGTATCTTCTGTGTTGAACAAACTGGTAGTGGGAAACAGCACTGGGTGCAAAGGCCCTCAAAGTCTAATTGGTGTGAGGAATGAGAAGACCTTTTTGGATCTGGATGCAAAGGCCCTCAAAGTCTAATTGGTGTGAGGAATGAGAAGACCTTTTTGGATCTGGGTGCAAAGGCCCTCAAAGTCTAATTGGTGTGAGGAATGAGAAGACCTTTTTGGATCTGGCTGTTCAGTAAATTGAACATTTGAACAAAACCTACAACACAGACATTTCCTTCATTTTAATGAACTCTTTTAACACAGAGGAAGATACAAAAAAAATACTACAGAAGTACAATCATTGCCCTGTGAAAAATCTACACTTTCAATCAAAGCAGGTACCTGAGGATTACTAAAGGATCTTTATTTCCTGCAGCAAAGGATGTATTTTACTCAGTGGAGAATACCAAAGCTTGTTACTCCCCAGGGCATGGTGATATCTATGCCAGTTTCTAAACTTCCAGTTTGTTCAATACTTTTATTTTCATGTCTAAGATAGATAATCTGGGACCACAGTGGATCTTTACTATTTCTAATCACCTAAGTGAACCCACTCAATGGAAGCCTGATGAATTTGTCATGGAAGTCACAAATAAAACACATGAGATGTAGAGTAGGACACAAACTCAGTATGAAGGCAAACAGACTGGTGGAAATCACTCAAGAGCCAAAAATCACATGTTGATGAGGGCGCCTTCTCAAAAATGTAAAATATTATATAAACGCCTATGAGATTTCTCTTGCAGCAGTTAAAATACTGCAATTGGAGCTGCAATTAAAAATTTTGAGAATTCTTTAGGTATAATTTTTCAAAAGTCATTTTCTGCCTTGTCAACATCATATCAGATCTATTGCTTGTGATGCCACACCTCTATAGCCTTAATGTAGGATCTTTGACTATGAGTGAAAAGCAGGAAGTTGCTATAGTACCATTGGTTAATTAGATGGGGTGGGGTGGGGTGGAGGTAAGGGAAAGGGAAATATATTCTGAACTGATTGGAAAATGATGTATAAATAACACAAAGCATCAATAAAAAAAAATGGAAAAAGAAGTTCTTTTACAGGTTCAAGATATAAGAATATTTGAAAGTATATCAGATATGCTTGAATTGGATCACCTCACAGTTTTAGAAGTTATAACATTTGGAAAAAAAATGTTTCATTAGAGAATAGTTATCATTATTGCAAATCATGGTGACAGAATTGGCATCCCCCTGGAGCAGTGTACAGAACAAGATTGTATCTAGAAATCTTTGCATGCTAGACCAGGGAAATGAAAGCTACAGCTTACACTTTCTACTAATTACGAGCCAAAAAAGTTTCTTACAATAAAACATCCTCTTAATATCCTAAAATGTGGTGGCCCCACACTTGATTGAGCCCAGTACTCACAAGGCAGAGACAGATGGATCTCTGTGAGGTTCAGAGGCCAGACTGGCCTAATAGAGCTAGTTCCAGGCCAGCTTGGGCTACTGGAAGACCTTGTCTCAAAAAAAAAAAAAAAAAAGACAAATAAATAAATAAATAAAGCAAGGTATTTTTATAGTGCTGTAGTCTATAGTGTTGAGTTTAAAGTAGCATGTTCTACAATACTATTTTATCTAAGGAGAACAGAGATGGAGCACTACTTTCCTTCTTTGAAGATCTAAAAATTAATTCCAGCTAAAGTCCAATATTATTTAATCTTAGAATTGGGTCAGCTCTGCTTAAAGATCTTTTAACAGAAGCCTCAATGATGATGATTTTGAATTGCCTGTGATTTCAAAATTAAAGCGGTAAAACAATCAAAAAGGAACATTTCAAAATTTCTTTCTCTATTAAGTCAGTATACTCTAATATCAAGCCAGGCAAGGGGCCCATGGAAAAAAAAAATGCAAAAAATTCTCAATCAAAGACTCCACAAACTAAATGTAAGAAAATAAAACGATTATGCACCTGAATGATATAAATTACTGAAAAGAACCCAAAGGTAACAGACTTCATCATACAGACAGCATTTTTTGGCAAGTTTCAATAAAAAGTAACTTCTCCGAATTGAAGAATATACTCATTACATCTTTAGTTAGCCTTTTTAAACAAATTACCTCATATTATAATGAGAATGTTTTATTTTAAAAAATCAGCACTGGCCGGGTGTGAGAAAGAAAGAAAGAAAGAAAGAAAGAAAGAAAGAAAGAAAGAAAGAAAGAAAGAAAGAAAGAAAGAAAGGAAAGAAAGGAAAGAAAGGAAAGAAAGGAAAGAAAGGAAAGAAAGGAAAGAAAGAAAGAAAGAAAGAAAGAAAGAAAGAAAGAAAGAAAGAAAGAAAGAAAGAAAGAGAAAGAAAGAAAAAAAAGAAAGAAAGAAATGTTGCCTTGGTTACAAGCAAATAACAGATTAGACAATAAATTAGAAACCAAGACCCAGAATAAAATGCTACAGAAGAACCCTGATGTTTCAGTGAGTAGAGTGGATCACTGGACTTAGTTGTACAGATTAAGAAAGAAATATATTATACTGAAGAAGGGAAATGTATTAGGCTTAGGTCATAGGAATAAAATGTTGAACCAATGAATTCATAAGGGAAATAGAAAGGAATATGTGAGATATAAAATGTTTACATTCTTATGACACAAGAGTGGTGAGCCAGAAACGCAGCCGGAGCCAGGCTCCTGCTGGAGGCCCAGCAGGCAGCCATAGAGCTCCACACCCATACCAATAACATTACAATTTAAACAGAACCTGAGTAAGACTTAGTGTCAGTATAAAATACAGTCTAGTTGACTCTTCCTCAGAGGAAAGAAAGGGATGATTCAGGATGGATGTGTGCAGAGAACAAAGGGAACTATCACAAGGGGATTGACTTGGGTTACAAATCAAATGAACTGTACTAAACCTGCAAGCTGGAGAAATTCTTATGTCTGGCAGAGCTCCTTCTCTACAGCTGATGTAATCAGAGCCAGTATAAATGAACTAGTGTTATATATCCATATCGCCTCACGTACTTACGACCACTACTGTAGAACTAAGGCCCATAAACAAATGACCAGTGTTGGCAACTGTGCTAGTCTACAGCTTTGCTTTATTTCCTTGCTCCAGATCCTAAGAGGATTAAGTCCATTCCACACAATTAGGATTGATGAAAGGGGAGCAGAGCGAACACTGAAAATCTTACTGGTCTTTCTACTCCACTGCAGCCTCTGGTTTCCAGACTTTTGTCCGTATGGAAGTCAGAGTACTCATCTAAAATTTTCATTGATTGCTATCATTCCCATAACTTTCCAATGGATCAGGAGTTGCAATGACACTGTACCACAACCAGGCCCTTACTGCAAACCTCACCAGCTAACCCTGCTCTATTGCCAGACCTTTCAAACATGCCATTCTCTCAGCTCTAAATGTTTGTTTTTCACCAACTGCCTCTTCATCCTGTGAATTTAAGCTAAAATATCATCTCCAAAGAAACACATCCCTGGCTGTATGGTAGGAGAAAACCAATTCCCACAAGCCATCTGAGTTCCCCACACACTGTGCTACATGCACACAATTAATTAATTATAAAAAGCTAATGAAATCACAGTAGAGCAACATTCTCAGGAAATACCTACAGAATTAAGCTCTTTGTGAATAGCAGCACATGATAAATACTCTGTATTTCATAGATTTATTAACAAATGTACCATTTTAACTTTTGAAAACCAGAATACCTAGTAGTTCATAAGGAAATGACCAAGAAGTTACATGATACAAGAAGCCTCTCTGAACAACCCAGGCCCAAAGCAGAAATCATAGTCCAAAGTAATAAGGCTGAACTTTGTTTTGGGAACATATAACATCTGATTCCATGTGTCAACTTGACTAGCACCATTCCAGGTGTTTCTATGAAGGCAATTTTAAAATGAGAATAATACATAAATAGGCAGGTCTTAAATACAGCCAACTCTCTATAATGTTGAGGCATTGCCACAGGTAGAAAGCCTTGATAGAAAAGACCTACTACCTCTGAGAGGAGGAAGTGCTGCCAGCAGGACCTTCCACACTGCTGAGCCTGAACCTGCAGCTCTGGCAAGACACCTTCATCACGTGGGCCAGTTTCTTATAATGTTTCTCATCCTACTCTTCAGTCAATCTCTTTCTCTCCCTCTCTCTCTCCCTCCCTCCTTCTCTTCATCCTTCCCTCCTTCTATCTCTCCTGTCCCTCTCTCTCTCTCTCTGGAGAACTATGATAAAAAGAATTGGGAACTAGAAACATGAATCCAAGTCTAACTCTAGCCATTAACACCCGGGTGGGTGATCTTTCCTTGGACTGTTTTCAATTTATAAAATAAACATTAGAAAATCAAAACAACTACTACCAAACATTACAAACTCTACCTCTATATATTATTTCCAAATAAATGTGCACTTAAACTACACATGAAATAAATTTACATAAGCACTTCTTCATTTATGCACTTTAAATTTCTCCAAATCTGATACAATATATTTTGATCATATTTAGATGACTAGCTATACCCCACTTCCTACCCTTGCCTGAATTCAGGTACTCTCTCTATATTAAGCACTACAGAGTCAAATTTGTGTCCTCAAATGCTCTTCAGTTAGGGTTCATCCACTACAGCCTGTTCAACCTAACAAAAGTCATACCCTTAAACAAAACTTACTCTCCCCCTCCTTAGCCAGCAGCTGCCAATACTTCCTCAGGTTGGGGTTTCTTACTCAGTTCCCCATGACTATCCTGGGGTTTTGTCTGGCTTGAGCTTACATGCTGTCACCACTGCTGTGAGTTCACATAACTGACCAGCTGTCTGCAAAATGCTGTTTTCTTGTGGTCATCCACTGCCTCTGGCTTGTACAATCTTTCTACTTCTTCCTGTGCAATGATACCTGAGCCCTGGGAGGCAGAAGTTTGATACAGGGACAAGCACTCTGCAGCCTTTTAGTCTCTGCATACTGGCCAGTGTGGTTCTCTTGTTTTGATCACCATCCACTGGATAAGGAAACTTCTCTGCTGAGAGTTGAGATGCATTAATCAAGACAGCTTTAGGGGAGCTTGCAGGCTCATTCGATTTTTTTCATCTACTCATTTTAAAAATCTTACAACTAGGGCTGGAGAGATGGCCTAGCAGTTAAGAGCGCCCACTGCTCTTGCAGAGGACCCGGGTTCGATCCCCAGCACCCACATGGCGGCTGAGAACCGTCTGTAACTCCAATTCCAGGAGAACCCCAGCACCACATGGCGGCTGAGAACCGTCTGTAACTCCAATTCCAGGAGAACTCCAGTTCCAGGGGAGTCCGAGACCCTCTTGTAACCTCCGCGGCATTGCACGACATGGGTGCACAGACCTACATGCAGACAGTACGTTCATACACATAAATAAATAAATAAATAAATAAATAAATAAATAAATAAATAAATAAATAAATAAATAAAAATCTTACAACTAAAAAGAGCCCAAGACCAGATGCATAAAGTGCAGAATTCTACCAAACCTTCAGAGAAGAACTAATACTTCCTCAAGTGATTCTGTAATATAGAAAATAAAGGAACATTCCCCAGAAGTGGGAAAGAGAATGTGGAGAAAGTGTGGAAAAAGAGGGAGACTTGCGTGCCAGGGGGCTCAGCTGGGGGGGCCAAAATGTCAGCCATTGTGTGACCAAAGGCCAGGGAGCACAGACACAGCCTCTTTGCCTGGAGCCCCAGTCCCCTAAGAGGAAGATCTTAGCAAAGCTGTCTCAAGACGGTGCTTCTCAGTTCTTAGAAGTTATTCAACAAGAACTAGAATTATCTGTGAAGAAGGAATAGAAAAGAAAACTACTATAGTACCCGCACATGAGCTTGGGTACACCCAAAAAGATCTTGATGGAGTTTGGAAGCTGTTTCATAGATTTTTGCAAGAAAAAGGACCTTCTGTGGATTGGGGAAAAATCCAGAGACCTCCAGAAGATTGATTCAATCCTAAGAAAAGATAAAGGCAGGGGTTTGCCTGATAATGTATCTTCTGTGTTGAACAAACTGGTAGTGGGAAACAGCACTGGGTGCAAAGGCCCTCAAAGTCTAATTGGTGTGAGGAATGAGAAGACCTTTTTGGATCTGGATGCAAAGGCCCTCAAAGTCTAATTGGTGTGAGGAATGAGAAGACCTTTTTGGATCTGGGTGCAAAGGCCCTCAAAGTCTAATTGGTGTGAGGAATGAGAAGACCTTTTTGGATCTGGCTGTTCAGTAAATTGAACATTTGAACAAAACCTACAACACAGACATTTCCTTCATTTTAATGAACTCTTTTAACACAGAGGAAGATACAAAAAAAATACTACAGAAGTACAATCATTGCCCTGTGAAAAATCTACACTTTCAATCAAAGCAGGTACCTGAGGATTACTAAAGGATCTTTATTTCCTGCAGCAAAGGATGTATTTTACTCAGTGGAGAATACCAAAGCTTGTTACTCCCCAGGGCATGGTGATATCTATGCCAGTTTCTAAACTTCCAGTTTGTTCAATACTTTTATTTTCATGTCTAAGATAGATAATCTGGGTACCACAGTGGATCATTATATTTCTAATCACCTAGTGAACCCACTCAATGAGAAGCACTATGAATTTGTCATGGAAGTCACAAATAAAACACATGAGATGTAGAGTAGGACACAAACTCAGTATGAAGGCAAACAGACTGGTGGAAATCACTCAAGAGCCAAAAATCACATGTTGATGAGGGCAAGCCCTTCTCAAAATGTAAAATATTCAATATAAACAGCCTATGGATTTCTCTTGCAGCAGTTAAAATACTGCAATTGGAGCTGCAATTAAAAATTTTGAGAATTCTTTAGGTATTAATTTTTCAAGAAGTCATTTTCTGCTTGTCAACATCATATCAGATCTATTGCTTGTGATGCCACACCTCTATAGCCTTAATGTAGGATCTTTGACTATGAGTGAAAAGCAGGAAGTTGCTATAGTACCATTGGTTAAATTAGATGGGGTGGGGTGGGGTGGAGGTAAGGGAAAGGGAAATATGTCTGAACTGAATTGGAAAATGATGTATGAAATACACAAAGCATCAATAAAAAAAAATGGAAAAAAAAGAAAGTTCTTTTACCAAGGTTCAAGATTACCTAAGAATATTTGAAAGTATATCAGATATGCTTGAATTGGATCACCTCACAGTTTTAGAAGTTATAACATTTGGAAAAAAAATGTTTCATTAGAGAATAGTTATCATTATTGCAAATCATGGTGACAGAATTGGCATCCCCCTGGAGCAGTGTACAGAACAAGATTGTATCTAGAAATCTTTGCATGCTAGACCAGGGAAATGAAAGCTACAGCTTACACTTTCTACTAATTACGAGCCAAAAAAGTTTCTTACAATAAAACATCCTCTTAATATCCTAAAATGTGGTGGCCCACACCTTTGACCCCAGTACTCACAAGGCAGAGACAGATGGATCTCTGTGAGTTCAAGGCCAGACTGGCCTATAGAGCTAGTTCCAGGCCAGCTTGGGCTACATGGAGACCTTGTCTCAAAAAAAAAAAAAAAAAAAAAAAGACAAATAAATAAATAAATAAGCAGGTATTTTATAGTGCTGTAGTCTATAGTGTTGAGTTTAAAGTAGCATGTTCTACAATACTATTTTATCTAAGGAGAACAGAGATGGAGCACTACTTTCCTTCTTTGAAGATCTAAAAATTAATTCCAGCTAAAGTCCAATATTATTTAATCTTAGAATTGGGTCAGCTCTGCTTAAAGATCTTTTAACAGAAGCCTCAATGATGATGATTTTGAATTGCCTGTGATTTCAAAATTAAAGCGGTAAAACAATCAAAAAGGAACATTTCAAAATTTCTTCTATTAAGTCAGTATTACTCTAATATCAAAGCCAGGCAAGGGGCCATGGGAAAAAAAATGCAAAAAATTCTCAATCAAAGACTCACAAACTAAATGTAAGAACACATCAAAACGATTATGCACCATGATATAAATTACTGAAAAGAACCCAAAGGTAACAGACTTCATCATACAGACAGCATTTTTTGGCAAGTTTCAATAAAAAGTAACTTCTCCGAATTGAAGAATATACTCATTACATCTTTAGTTAGCCTTTTTAAACAAATTACCTCATATTATAATGAGAATGTTTTATTTTAAAAAATCAGCACTGGCCGGGTGTGGTGGCACCCGCCTTTAATCCTAGCACTCAGGAGGCAGAAGCAGGTGGATCTTTGGGAGTTCAAGGCCAGCCTGGTCTACAGAGCGAGTTCCAGGACAGCTGGGACTACAGGGAGACCCTGTCTTGAAAAGACCAAAAAAAAAAAAAAAAACAGCACTGGGGCTGGAGAGATGGCCTGGCAGTTAAGAGCACCGACTGCTCTTGCAGAGGACCCAGGTTCCATCCCCAGCACCCACCATCTGTACAGCTAACAACCATCTGTAACTCCAATTCCAGGAAAACTCCAGCTCCAGGGGAATCCAAGACCCTCTTCTGACCTCCGCAGCATTGCACCACATGTGTGCACAAAACTACATGCAGACATTACATTCATACACACACAAAAATAAATAAAAATTTTAAAAAATGGGGTCCAGTGTGTCTGTTCCTAAGGATACACCCCCTGGCCTGCCTTAAAATGAAAACACTATTTTTAAATATATAAAATATGATCCTTTCAAAACTATTGTAAGCACCTCATTTATCTACCAATCATATTAAGAATATATGTTACAGAATTAAAAGGGAAACTTTAGTTAGAAAGACAATTTCAGAAACTTTCACAATTTAAGCAGATAATTATATAACTTGACAATTTCCCTTACGGTTTTATTTTTAAACATTTATAATCATAACTATAAAATATTTTGAATATCAAAATCTCTCCTGATAGTAATGCAGATTATTCTGTCAAGAAAATTGATGAAAAAAATAAAGCTCTGATTTGGAGGAACTCGGTAGGAAGCACGTGAGGAATGCTGAAAGGGATGACTACAGCACGGCAAATCCCCCTTTATCTTCAACTATTGACAAAGGTGCAGGGCCAGTGGATGGGGTAACGCTGTCTCAGAGAAAGTATTTCCTACTAACTGCATCCCAGGTAGGAAAAACACATAATTGAGAATCTTAAAACATATGCCATTGACAAATAAGTGGAAATGCATATAAAAATTAGATCAGAAGATGTAATTATATCAATTAAGAAAATACCAACATTGATTTTTTTACTCAATCAGATTAAAATGGCACGGAGTCAAGGTTTGTTTGGGGGACGGTGTTGGAATTTTAATCAACCAGGTCATTAAATCATTTCAAAATTGTCTTGTTTGAAAATATACTATTTTTAATGGTTCTGAAGGTTATAATAAAAGCTGTAATTGAAACCTTTCTGAATTACAAAGCAGACTAATTTGAACTGATATGTCAGATGTACTTACAAATTCAAAATTGGCTTTGGGGGAAAAATATGTTCCAAATTCCTTACTCATTTGTAAGCTGTTTTTTTAAAATCTTCACAGAATTTTCTAGTTAAAGTGACCCTTCCTCTTCCTGTAAGTGGCCTAAAGTGGCCTATGAAAATGGTTCCTTACTCTCTTGAAACAGAAAGATCACAAACTATCATGCAAATCAAGATTTTTAAACCTTTAAGTTTATTTTAAAAACTCTGTTGAAACTGCCCAGGCCATCAAGGGTGCACACAGAAAAAGCTACCAACCATCTGAAAGGTGTCATTTTAAAGATGCAAAGTGTGTCATTTCAGCAGTATATTGCTGGAGTTAGTACATGTGCCAAGGCCAGACAGTAGAACTCAACACAGGGTCCATAGCCCCAAAAGAGTGCTGACAGAGCTTATACATGCTTAAAATGCAGAGTAGGTCTGAGGAGCTTGGTGCGCACACCTTTAATACCAGCATTCAGGAGTCAAAGGCAGGTGTATCTCTGAAAGATTAAGGCCAGACTGGTCCATGTACCCCAGGCCTACTGGGACTACAGGCAGACCCTGTCTAAAAACCAACCCCAGAGTTAAGGCTGAACATAAGGGTCTAGATGTAAGTGCTCTGGTCACTGAACATATGCAAGTGAACAGTCTCCAAGATGCCCTGCCATGCTCACATCTGGAAATGATCTTCTCTGAAAAGGACTGAACTGTTCCTAAGCCAGAAGAAAAAGATGGTACGCTATGGGACTGGAGAGATGGCCTAGTGGTTAAGAGTGCCGACTGCTCTTGCAGAGGACCCGGGTTGGATCCCCAGCACCCACATGGCAGCTGAAAATCGTCTTTAACTCCAGTTCCAGGGGAATCCGACACCCTCTTCTGACCTCCGCAGCATTGCATGACACGGGTGCACAAACCTACATGCATACAGTACATTCATACACATATGAAAATAAGTAAAATTTAAACAAAGAAAAAGATATCCTAGAAGAAATTGCAAAGACAAAAACACATGGTTCAGGAGTAAATTCAGCATAAAATAAATGCAAATAAAAGAAAACTGTGATCTCAGAACTCAATGGTTTGCAAGAAGCTCATTTAGAACAGGTATGACCCTGGGGATGCCCAAAGCACTCAACCATTCCCAGTGAAGGTAAAAGAAGCATATCACATGTCTGTTGGAAGACCTCCAAAAAGCAAGTACCCTGCTAAGAACTTCCATCCAGAGCTCAGGTCTACATTCTGTGGTTGTCCTATGAGCACTTCTACATAAAAGTCATAGAAGTGAAGATCTAACTCAAGTGGTTTTTTTATTAATTTTTTAATGTACTTTTTATGTGTATGAGTGTATCTCCTGCATTATGTAAATGCACTCATGTGCCCACGGAAGACAGAAGGTGTCAGATCCCCCTGGAACTAGAGTTACAGACAGTTACTAGCCACCATATATATGGGTGCTTGGATTTGAACCTGGGTCTTCTGCAAGAGCAGCCAGTGCACTTAACCATCTCTCCAGCCACTACTCTCAAGTCTTTAGGCTGAGCAGCTCTATTTCCTTCAACTAACTCTCTGTGACCAGTTTCTTTTTTTTTTTTTTTTTTTTTCCTGTACGTGTATGAATGTACTGTCTGCATGCAGGTTTGTGCACCCGTGTCGTGCAATGCCGCGGAGGTCAGAAAGAGGGTCTCGGATTCCCCTGGAACTGGAGTTCTCCTGGAATTGGAGTTTCCAGAACGGTTTTCGGCCGCCAGTGGTGCTGGGGATCGAACCCGGGTCCTCTGTAAGAGCAGTCGGAGCTCTTAACCGCTAGGCCATCTCTCCAGCCCCAGTGTGACCAGTTTCAGTAACTGGTCACCTTCTCTGGACACAACACAATCTGACAGGGAGCCATCAAAAAACATGATATCCAAAAATACATGCACTATTCCAGGAAGATGGGATACCAAACTGCCTCTACTTTAAACTTATTTTTTATTTTTAGTGATCAAGAATAAGATTTATATTTCTCCTTTAAAATACATATACTCTTCCTTCTTTATTATTTTACATTTGTAAGTGTATTGCCTGAATATAAATGCACCAGTGTCATACAATGATCAGGGAGTCAGAAGAGGACACTAGATCCCCTAGAACTGGAATTAACAGATGGCTGTTGCACCATGTGGCTACTGAGATTCAAACCTAAGTTACTGCAAGATCAAGTCATCTTAACCACTGAGCCATCTCGTCCAGGCACTATATATATATAAATATTAGTATATATATATTATATATATATTTTTTTTTTTTCTTTAAGATTAGAAAACAGCTAATTTTTATTCTTTCATGAGTACACCCTGAGATAAAACGTGGCAAAGTGTTTCTGAATTCTCCATATGTTATATGTAAATTTAAAGCAAAACACCTGGGTGTACCACACAGATGGTAGCAAAATTATTCTTGGATCTGAAACTTCAATTTCCAATCAAGTTTCTATAAGCAAAGTCTCTAGATGAAGATGGAGGCTGAATGAACTGTTACTTTATATTTTTTAAGAGCTTCTTAGGGTAGAAGATAAATTTCACTGCCATGCTAAAAGATTTATATGTCTATGCATAAATTTAGATGACATTTAAATCTTGGTATAAAGAACTGATGTTTGAATCATGTCTACATTTTTTCCGTTCTCCACATTTTTCCTAATTAAGGCAATGCTTAAGAAAGAAAATACTGTGGAATTTTAATCTCCTGACCAACCTCTGAATTTCCAGTACTTATGATATAGGATACTCAGCTTCACTCCTACTTAGTACAAGTCACTATACACTTTAATAAATGTAACATTTATCCTGCACAGAAAATAATTTGAATTCATAATTCAATAATTCATCACCTACATATCCATAATAAATGAAATTTTTTCTAAATAATTGTCCATAGCTAAAAAGTAAGTGTTTATACCTAAAAACAAATCAACTGAAATAATGGTTAAAATGTGAACTAGTTCAGACATTCCCATTTGTTTGATATTTTGAAAATACATTTCACCATGAAGTTCTCCTTTTAATACATTAAGATAGGATCAATGAAAATACTAAGCTTATTTTAAAGAAATGGAACAAATGAATGAAATATTACAGAATAAGTATAAATCAAATATATTAATAGTTGCAGAGAAAAGAAATGATACTAAGACTGTTTATTGTCTTATAAATTCAGCCACCAAATGAATTGAGGATAGTACATTAAGAAGCTTGTTCACCATAATCAAAGTGACTTATGTCCCGAGATGCAAGAAGGTATGCAAATCAATGTGACACACCACAGTAACAAAATGAAGGGCAAATGGGCATACTAATATTAACAGATGCAGAAAAGGCATGTAGTAAGATTCTCATCCTTTCATGACAAAGACTCAAGAAATTAGGTATAGAAGGATGTACTTAACACAAAGAAAGCTATGCATAACAAACACACTACTAACATACACACAAACATATACAGAGAAAACCAAAGAATCTCACAAAACTATAAGAATGGTTAATAAATACAGGGAAATCACACGATACAAAAGCAACATGCATCTCTATTGGTACAACAGTGGCTCTTCTATTTCAAGGGTAATCAACCAACATCTAATTGAATTTAGGGCCTGTTCAATAGAAGGGAATCACTGCACAGTACTGTAAACATAGCTAAGAGTACATGGTTGGGGAAGGGGGGGGTGCCATCCCTGGGGAAGAGGACCTGTGTTGTTTAAGAAAACAGACAATGGCGACATGCAGCATGGGCAGTTAGACTCCCGGATAACACAACACCAGCGTGCATGCAGTGCGGGGCATAAGTGGAAGCACACTCATGGCCCACACAACACCAGCATGCACCCAGGTGAGGCCCACTTGCCTTGGTGCTTTGTGCACCCCTCCTGGCCTGTGGAGGCTTGGTATCTCCCAGAAACCTCCAACTTTCGGGCTCCAGCACCCTGTGTGGGTAGACTTAGACTCGTGGACAGCAGGCCAACAGGGTACCAGGCCGAAGTAGCAACACAATCCCCCTCCCACCCCCACCAACCTGGTGGAGCTGTGGTACACAGGAACTAGCAGGAGCAGTATTAGTGATTATAGTCTGCATAGCCAATGTTGAGGCTCCAGAATCCAAAGAAACAAATAAACAAACAAATCCACATCCCAAAGACACAAAGAAAAAACAACATGGAAAAGCTCATAATAAATCCACACCAAACTCTACCAACCCTACAGAAGATTCCTAAGAGATCTCCCTGGAAGGAAACCAAGACACAGGCCTTAGAAGAACAACTGTAGACATATTCAAAGGAATCAAAGAATATAAAGAACAAGTCAGAGAACTAGAGAGAGAATGAAAAACTCAAGAAGGACCTAGAGGGAGTTAATGTCAAACATTGGAAGGAACTAAAGAGAGAAAATGACAAACTCAGGAAGGAAGTGAAAATACTGAAAAGATCCCAGGCCAAAATGAAAAAAGAAAATGACCAACGAAGTAAGGAGCTACAAGATGAGAATGACAGGCTCCAGAAGGAAGTGGAAATACTAAACAAAGTACAGGATGAAATGAAAAAGGAAATCAACAGTAAAGGATGGGAAAAAGCCTCAGAAGCAGAATGGAGGAAGCAGAAGAAAGAGAATCAGACCTGCAGGATAACATGGAGCAACTAGAATGCTCAAGTAAAGATAATGAAAACTTTAATAAAACACAAGAGTGGGACAACCAGGAAATGTGGGACACTATCACTATGAAAGACAGAACCTCCGCATCATAGGGATAGAGGAAGGACAAGAATCCCAAGACACTATTGACCAGATCCTCACCAGGATAATACAAGAAAATTTCCCCAAACTGAAAAAAAGACAAATCCATACAAATACAAGAAGCACTTAGAACACCAAACAGACAAGACCAGAAAAGAATTTCCCCACACCATATAATTGTTAAAACACTAGATGCTTGCCGGGCGTGGTGGCGCACGCCTTTAATCCTAGCACTTGGGAGGCAGAGGCAGGTGGATCTTTGTGAGTTCAAGGCCAGACTGGTCTACAGAGTGAATTCCAGGACAGCTGGGGCTCCAGGGAGANAAAAAAAAAAAAAAAAAAAAAAAAAAAAACACTAGATGCTCAAAACAAAGACAAGATACTGAAACCCACAAGAGGAAAACACAAATTACATATAAGGGGAAACCCATCAGAATTACAGCTGACTTAGTGCAAACCATGAAAGCAAGAAGAACATGGACCAAAGTATACCCAGTGCTAAATCACTTTAGATGCCAACCCAGATTACTATACCCAGCAAAAATGTCAATTATAGTTGAAGGAGAAAGAAAAATCTTTCATGACATAAACAAGATGAAAGAATACATGTCTAAAAAACAACACCAGAAAATCCTTGAAGCAATCCAAAGAACAGAAGGAGCAACTATCCCTAACCAATTAAAGAGAGAAATTAACAAGACAATAAGAGAGTAAATACAAACCTAGAACAAAAATGCAAACAAAAAATAAGGTGAAATGAAGCAACACACATCTCTCAATAATAACCATAAATATTAATGGTCTAAACTCCCCAATCAAAAGACACAGAGTGGGAGAATGGGTTAGGAAACAGAATCCTTCTATATGCTGTCTACAAGAAACCCATCTCACCCTCAAAGACAGACACCACCCTAGAGTGAAAGGATGGAAAAAACTATTCCAAGTGAATGGTACCAAGAAACAAGCCCTAGTGGTTATTCTAATATCAGACAAAATAGATCTCAAAGTAAAACTAATCAGAAGAGACAAAGAGGGCCATTACATCCTTGTCAAAGGAACAATTAACCATGAAGATTCACAGTCCTAAATGTTTATGCACCAAACTCTGGTGCACCTAACTTTACAAACACTACTCTGCAAGACCTCAAGACACAGACTAATCCTAGCACACTAATAGTGGGGGACTTCAACACCCCACTGAACCCCTTGGATAGAGCAACTGGACAAAAAATAAACAGAGAGACATCAGAACTGAACAATACAATACAGCAAATGGAACTCACAGACATCTACAGAACATTCCACCCAAACACCAGAGAATATACCTTCTACTCAGCACCTCACGGAACATTCTCCAAAATCAACCACATACTGGGGCACAAAAGAAATCTCAACAAATACAAAAGGATTAAAAGTATTCCATGCATTCTATAAGACCACAGTACAATAAAGCTCAATATGAACACCAGAATAAGCCCAACTAGCTACAAGAACACATGGAGACTAACCAACACAATCCTGAATAATGAGTGGGTCAGGGAAGAAATAAAGAATGAAATAAAAGTATTCATGGAACTGAATGAAAAAGACAATACAACACAACAAAACCTGTGGGATACTTTAAAAGCAGTCTTGAGAGGGAAATTTATAGCCCTCAGTTCCTACATTAAAAAAGCAAAAAGGGGACAAATAAACCTACTAACACTGCAGCTAAAAACACTTGAGAGACAACAACAAATGAACCCTAAACCTAACAGACAGGAAGAAATCACAAAAATCAGAGCAGGAATCAATGAAATAGAAACAAAGAAAACAAGACAAAGAATCAATGAATCCAAAAGCTGGTTCTTTGAAAAGATAAACAAAATAGAAAGACCTCTAGCCCAGTTAACCAAAAGAAAGAAAGATCAACTCAAAATCAATAGTATTCATGATGAAAGGGGAAATATCACAACAGACAAGTAAAGATGGGAATACTTCAAAAACCTATACTCCACTAAATTTGAAAACCAAAGAGAAATGGATGAATATCAGAAATCCTGGGAATCAACAAAGCTTAATCAAGGACATTGACAGTTTAAACAGACCCATAATATTTGAGGAAATTGAAGATGTAATAAAAAATCTCCCAACTAAAAAAGCCCCGGCCCAGATGGCTTCAGAGAAGAATTCTATAAAACACTTAAAGAGGTCCTACAATTACTACTCAAACTGTTCAGAAGGATACAAACAGAGGGAATTCTCCCAAATTCCTTCTATGAAGCCAGCATCACTCTAATACCCAAGCCAGGCAAAGATACAACCAAAAAGGAAGCTATAGACCCATCTCATTAATGAACATAGATGCAAAAATTCTCAACAAAATATTTGCAAATTGCATACAGACCCACATCAAAAAGATCATCCATCATGACCAAGTTGGATTCATACCAGAGATGCAGGGATGGTTCAATATACATAAATCAATAAGTATCATAAAACACATAAATGAGGTTTAAAATTTTTGTTGTAGAGGTCCTTGGTATCTTTGGTTAGGTTTGTTCCTAGGTATTTTATTGTTTTTGAGGCTATTGTGAGTGGGAAGATCTCCTTGTATTCCTTCTTCAGCTGCCTACTGTTGGTGTAGAGAAAGGCTACTGATTTTTCTAGGTTTATTTTGTATCCTGCCACCTTACTGAAGCTCCTAATCATTTCTAGGAGTTTCCTGGTGGAGTTCTTAGCATCCCTTAAGTAGACAATCATATCATCAGCAAAAAGGGATAGCTTGACTTCCTCTTTTCCTATTAGAACTCCTTTAATTTCCTTTTCTTGCCTTATTGCCCTAGCAAGGGATTCAAGCACTATGTTGAAAAGGAGTGGTGACAGGGGACAACCTTGC